>JTDE01021001.1:36029-47293 GCA_014338405.1 Paragonimus skrjabini miyazakii
AAAATGAACCGCTTAATACGATGTGTTTGGATTCTTCTAAAGGCTGAATGCCTCGCCCAGTAATGGACAAGTTTATGTCGGACACGATGTCGGTTACTTGTGAGAGTTTTTCCAGGTTGGTGTTCAAACTAAGGGAAATGACGTAGACTTCAGTGATGTAAAATCCGTTGTCTTTTCAGTTAGGCTCAAGCTATCTCTTTTCTAACATGAAATTGATCGTCGGGATCTATTCCCATTTCGCGGTATTCATGGATGGCACTAGAAGCAACAGCTTTCAGATGATGGTTTTGATGTCTAGTGCGCGGACTTAGATGAATTGTACAAAGGCACGTTTTTGGGATTTAAAGATCCTCACGATAGGCACTTCACATTGAGTGATGAATCCATTCTTGAACATAAGTTATGAGGGAGAGAGAGAAATGGAGGAAGTGACGTCGTTATAAAATTACATGTACTCTTATACCCCCGCTCAGTAAATTGTCATGACTTTTGATTGTAGTAGGAAATCTGTGATTAGCATCTGAGCTTATAGGAAAAGGTATGAATCCTACTTATTACCTTTCAACATCTTTTGTAATAGAGCAGTCAGATTTTAGTTAAGTAACCCTGTTTCTTCCCATTCCGCAAGACAGATTACCGAACTTATGGGCCTAGTAATATTGTTAAGTGGATTTCAGCTTGCTACTGACGATTTTACGTCATTACATATGATTCATCTATCTCATTGTGGTTTAAACTTACAGGATTACAGTTAATGTCCTGAGTTTTGTGAAACTGTATCGTACACGGAACGAGGCAATGAGCTGAAGTCGTTCGAGCCCCAATGTGTTAGCATGTCCAGCGTCCGATCAGAAAGACCTAATTATTTGTTATATCTGCATATGCGCCAGCGGAAATTAGTTCAGATACTATCAAGAAAGCCTCCTTGCGCTCTTTGATTTTCTGAGGCACACGAATTACGCGGGCATCGTTATGATATGAATGCTCAGCTCCATCGTCTTATTCCAGACGAGTAGCTGCTCGGCGACGTTATGATAGGTGAACAAATCGGAGGCGCGATTATTTTAACACTCGATGGAATATCTCAATGCGGCTGTAAGTTATGGCCAAAGCCCACAGCGAGTGCATTGCGGATAACACAGGCGATCGGACGAGCTATCGCTCAACGATTTCGGACTAACGGACAAGAAGTGGCAGGCTAAAAACTCACGACGGAAAGCGTCAAAAACACACACACACACACACACACACACACAAACCAGACAGGTACACACGATGTGTGGATGTAAACCGCGTCTTCGTTGCGGACTGGAATTCCGGCTGATAAACGCGAGTGCTTGCGTGGGAATGTGTTATGTGGAACGATAATGAACGACTTTTTGCTACAGCATGTTTGGTATCTGTCTGTGACGCACTGACAGTAGCGATCGTATCACAGTTATGCTCATCTCACGGATTCTGTATATCGAGTAGCGCAATTCAGCAGAACGGACTGCAGTGTTCCCCTTAAAGACCACCCTGTGCGACTTAACGATGGACGCAAGCGAATCATATCGCTTTTGGCTGTAGGTGACGCCAGTCTGTTAGAAATTGTCGCTCATTTTGGGAATAACCACCATGGACCAGATCATGCCGCTGTTTGTGCTCGCTTTCCTTTATCGGTTAATCAACGATTATCTGCTCGTAAGCATGTATTACTCCATCGTAAATTGAGCGACAAGGGTACACGAAAGCCTATCAAACAACAGACAGTTATACTGCCCTGGTCACATCAGTGGAGTGACCCAAGCGAGCACTGGGCAAAAATATCAACAGCTATGCGAATCTCTTGTGATTTGACTTATTCCAAAAGATCACTACGGATACGACAGAATTGGATTTCTGTTGATTTGTCAGACCCTGTGAACAAACGTGAACTGATCCTCCTTGACTTTAAATACGACAAAGACTGTCGTGAACTAAAACGCAAACTGATGAAAAGTCTGCGCAAGGACCGTGAGGCTTATATCTCCAAGCAAGCTAATGAGTTGGAGAAGGTATTTTTTTACCAAGGAACAATCAGCTGCTGTTTTCCGTGATTCACGATTGCATTGACCGTCGTTGGGGCTTCAGTGAGGCATTATGTGAGGAGGGGGGATCCACGAATTTATACCTTATCGTGGCGACCTGACGGATGGGCTGAGCATTTTTGGGAGCAGTTCACTTGACCTGAACTAACTCATTCATTTGTGGATGATGGAGATTATGTGGTTAATTATGACATTGCAGACGATCCTCCGTCAGAAACCGAAATGACTTTGAAGGCTAGATTATTGAAACGTAATGGAGACCCAGGTCAGGACCTTCTGCCCTCAGCTCTTTTCAAAGATGGTTGGGAAAGATTGTTGTCTTAACTGACCACTGATCCGTCCCATGTGGGAGATTGAGGAGGTGCTCGATGACTGGTGCTTATCAACAGTTACTCCCATTTTCAAAAATGGTACCAGGAATTCATGTGACAACTATAGAACTATTAATCTTGTCTCTATCCCATGTAATCTGTGCATTCGTCTCGTATAACGGCGGCTTCTGACACACTGAGAGAATCATATGAAGAGAATAGGCAGTTTTTGGACCTGGCCGCGTGTTTTTCGATCATATCTTCATCTTGCAACAAACACTGGAGCCTCGGCATCCTTTTATTCGGTCAACGTTCGTGATGTTTTTGGACATGAAATCTGTCTTGGACTCGGTTGCTCGACACTCTTTGAGACTGTCTTCACTGTGGAAGCGTTTTAGTAAGGTTGTTCAGTTTGTTAAAGTCGTATGACCTCTCTGGGTGCAGTGTACGTAATTATGCGTAGCTATTTCGGGCGTTCTCCACGCCAAATGGCGGTCTCTGTAGGTGTTCGATTTTCTCCTCTTTTCAAGCTTGTAAGGGACGATATTCTGGAAGAAGTGTTCAGAAGTTCCAGGGATCTCGGAGTGGAGCGTCTGTCAGGCAGTAAGCTGACTAATGTCCAGTATGCAGATAGAGTCACTCTACTTAGTCTTTCTTGGAGAGACCACTCAGATTCTGCTGAATCGCTTAAGTAATATGGTTGGTCTGTATGGTATGCACTTTCTACCTTCAAAGTGTAAGGCGCTGTTGCAAGGTTGAGTGATAACTGCCTCTGTCCTTGTTATTGCTGACAGTGCAATGGAGCTATCATGCGTTTCACCTACCTGGGCGGTTTCATCTCCTCAGCGTGTAGTATTGCTGATTAGGTGTCCATGAGGATAGTGAAAGCACGTAGTGCATTGTCCACTTGTGACCTCCCAAGGACGTCCATTTGTCAATTAAAGGCAGCGTTTACAATACGTATGTGCGTTCAGTCTTGCCTGTGGATGAGAGACGTGGTCCACTCGTGCGGAAGATGCACATAACCCCCCGGTATTTGATCATCGTTGTTTTTGACAGTTAGTCTTTATCAAATTGGCTGACTTTGTGAGCAACGTGGCAGTCCGTCGGTGTGTGTTTGGGAAGTATGCCAGTTCATGACCGATCACGGAGACAGTAAGAATGCACAGTCTTTACTGGTGAGGTCGTGTACTCCGTGTGCGGACGGGGCATCTGCCGCATCCCACTTTGTTCAGTATGGCTGTTGCTGATTGGAAGAAATCACAAGGCAGACAGAGGATGGTTTAGTCACGGGCTGTGGAAGCTTTGACTGTCCCGCTGAACAGGTTTGGTAGATGCCGTTTACCTGGTTAGGGAGTTGGCGACTATCTACACCACTGGTTGGAAACATTCTCTGATATAGCATTGTTTCATAATCAGTGGTGTGTCTGTATCCACAAACGTATTGGCTCTTTTGTCTCTTGAAGCTCGATTGTTTTTGTCTGTTTTCTCTGTGCATTCATACCCATTCATTAATCTGCAGCTTCTTAGTTGATTATCAGGACCAACGGGTGACTTAATCGTTATACCTGCAGGTACTTATCAAAACCAAAAATAATGATGACAGCCTCCTGAGTTTCTGGGTTTACTTCTGTCACTCTTAAACTTTTCACTGGTCTCATACTGTGGTAGTATCTTGAACATATAAGGAATCAACTAGGAGAAAAACATGCCAACTTTCGACTTAGTCATCGTTGCACTGATCGTATTTTCACTTTTCGGAAGACGCTCAGTGAACAGTCATTATTTTTTGTGCGGAAGGTAGTGTTCTCTAGAAGAGAAGTAGATTTTTTGTGACCTTCTTAAAGAAACTTCGGTTATTTGGTAAGCAGACTGCCTCTGAATACCCGTATGCCTCAGTCATTATACTCGGTTCATCTACTGATTAAAAGTGCACTGGATACTTCACTTTACACTTCGTAACTGTGAACTGTTACTGCAGGTTGGAGTTGCCTCTGATCTTATCTTTGTTGTTGAAGATTAATCGGCTAACAGTGTTAATTATTCACTCTATCTGAGTAGTTCCATTCCCTCAGGTTGTATTGTTGCCGATGTTGTATTAGTGCTGCAGGAATCGAAAGTTTACCATACATTCGCTATTTTCACTTCTATTGACTGTAAAATTGTGTTCGATTCAATTATTCCGGCTACACTTTTAGAATTGTTTAAATGCGAAGATGTGGCAAACAAATACGTGAACATACTATCGGCCCTTTATTTCCTTACTTCAGCTAAAATTAGAGTTGACAAAGTACAGTTTCATCATCAAGAGCAACATACATCGAGGCTGATCATTGTCACCGATATGATGGTGGATTGTCTGTGACACCCACAAAATGACGGTGTGGACCTCCTACCCGGTGGAAGACTGCCTGATCTCGACTATACTGATGATCTGGTACTACCGTTTGACAGGTATAGGCAGTGGTAGATGTTATTTTGTGTTCTGTGACCTCAAAGTGCTTCTGCGTGACTACTATGATTACGTTGATCTAATGTTGGATAATGAAGTTTCGGAGTTTGTTGACGAAGTTGTGTTCTTCGGAAATTTATCAGTAGTTACGGAGATGTAGGAAATTGAATAGAATTCCGTACCTCTGTAGTTAAGATGGTATTCACCAGTGTGAGTCATCTTTGGGGTTTTATTAGTCTGCTACGGAAACCGTGCCAATTTATGGCAACATAACATGGTCCCTCAGTTTATGACGTGAACCGAATTCAGGCACTTGACCATTCACGTCTGCATTCGCTCGTTGTTCATCAAATGACTTCAGCGGTTAAGCAACGATCAGGCTAGAGACTTAATATTCGGTAGCGAGTGTCGAACCATTTCCGTTGTTTTATTTTAAGGTATGCGCAGACTTAAATCGTTGGGCCTGTATTTAGGATGCCAGCTAGTCGTCTACTATACCGTACACTCTTTGCCTATTATGCGGCTGATTGGCCGTAGGTGCGAGATGGACAGATGATGACCTGCCGTAAAGAAATGAGATCGCTGGTCACTATAGGTCGGGTTAGTCTCTGACACTGGAGCTCTTTTTGACTCACAGAGTTGATGACTGGATAGTTCGGGTGGGATGACGGTTAATCAGGTTCAGTGGCGTGAATTTTGTCATTGTTTGGTCGAGTTATCTGTGGAGTAGATGCAGTTGATAGCATTAGACAGTGTAAGCCTCAAGAATGCTGAGGAAACGCTTCTATCATTTTCACATTGGCTGTTTGGTTGCAAAGTGTAGGCACCTTGATTTTGAATATTTGAGTTTAAGTGTGGTTAGTTTTACTAGTGAGGTCCCCTGTTTCTTACTTTCTTGGCTGTGATTTTTTCTCTTCCTTCTGGTTGTGTGGCAGTTAAGCATCGACGTGAACCACTGATGTTTTGTTGTCCCTGATATTGTTGATTATTGCTGATATCAAATTTCTTTTATTTATAAAGTGTGAAGTATATCCGATCGTCGATTATCCAGTGGGTTAGAACTTCCTTTGTGTACTCTCTCTCTCTCTCTCTTGCTGTATGCATTGAATATCAGGTCCATCCACACAGAAGATGCATATAAGTTTTGTGTTCACTCACTGTTACCTCTGTTGTTGTCCATGATAATCATTTTCGTCAGTCAACCTGCGTCAGATGATGCCGACAGTTTGGATGACGCCGAGATCCTTTGGTTTGGGTTTAGGAAGCCCCCGATTTTGGTGCCCATTACGGAGGCAATACAAATGTTAGGTCTGTGCTGATTGGGCGATTTACTCTGTAGGTAGATGGGGCTCAATATGGCTGCTGGTGACAGGGCAAATCGCAAGACGGGTGGTCGATGATATAGTCTTGGGTTATAAGAACCTAGATGGCTCCGTTGAGTAAGACCGTGAGTGTTGCCTTCCACGTTGAGAGCAGGTCTATTATCCACATCTTTTGTTCAAAACATTGTCAGACATACCAGTGGGTCGTAATCAGTGGCTAGACTCGACGGCTTATCGCTGTAGAATCGCCTGTAGATAAAGGCATTTCGAGAGTTGACACCTAAGTCTTATTCACCTTCAGTTATACGGTGGCATTTGTGAACGCATCTTAATGTATACTACCTAAGGAACGGCTTTTAGATGTATCATTAGCTATATAAGCTGGTGGCTGTGTTTCTGCACATCTCATGGACAATTCAGTTGAAATCGGTTGTGAAGCGTATGCAATCAGAATGGATCAAACTACTGGCAGTAGTTGAACAGTCTTCGATCTCTTTTCTGTTCCTGATAGTTACAAATGCAGTTGTTTCGCATCTTAGTGAAAATCAAGAAATAGGTCATATTAAGTGCTTGTCACTTTCGTGTTATGGATTCTCTTAGGTTTTTTTTAATATACCCTTTTTTATACGATGCTTTCGTTCTGGTTATTTGGATTAGACTTACTTATTTTTAGAAGTTCAGTATTTTAAACAAAATAATTGCTTCCATTTCACGTACACAGATTTCATCTCTGTTTTTTTTTCTTTCTCAAGTTACATAACAACTGATATTCTGTTAGCACATTTAAAAAATCACAGCTGCTTTGTACATTTTTTTGGCAGCCTGTTTTCGGACTGTGTACTCTCTAATTTTATTTTTTGACAGATCGATCCAGACACAGTCAACATACACGCTCCGACCCTTAAAGATCGAGGTTTTGTGAATCCCAACACTGGTCCACATGATGGCATTCTACGAACACGCACTTACGATTTGTATATCACATACGACAAATACTATCAGACGCCACGACTCTGGCTATATGGATATAACGAACATAGAAAACCACTAACAGAAGACGAAATGTATGAAGATTTCAGGTCGGTGATAAGATTTGCACTCCAGTGACATTCGCTCCCGTCTATCATACTTGAATAACACGTTGTGTTCCAACATTAACTGTGTGAGTCTGGTTTGAGTCACGGTAGTTGGGTGTCCTCCATGGGTTTATCTGGCAGCTCATTATGAGCTACAGGTTATCATTGTCTATGCGATCGATTCAGACCGTTTCTTTTCTGCCGCTTACTACCACCATCGCACCCTAAAAAACGCTTGAAGTACACATAGCTGACCTGTCTCACTATGCTAACAATTCAATGTGCCTTAAGGTTGCATTCCCGTCACATTAGTGTGAAAGCAGTCAGAAGCTCAACTTTAATACGGCAACGGCTCTTATGACGATACACAGACATTTGATTAACCCATACTTGATAAAGAATGAGCGTTCTCAGTCGGTTCTGTTGATGTGATGTGATGTGTTGGAAAAGCTTGATTTGATCCGTTTCTCTGTTTTAATCAGATTATGATTGACATACGACGACTGATATTCGTTAAACCGGGTTTGGCATGAAAGATGGAGGTATATTGTGGGGTGAGCGCATATTTTCCCCTGTGCTATAATCCGAGGTTTATAGAACTAACAGTGATAAGTGGGTGACAAATTCAATTGCAAGTTTTGTTGTGACCAATAAGTACCGATATTGCGCGAGACAGTAGTTTTAACGGTTTCCACGCTTATGAAAATAGCTCATTTATGGATCATATTTATGTCACTGCTCATTATCCTTTGTTCTTATGAATTGTTAAATTTCTTTTAAGTCACTTTCAGTTTTCATTTACCATGATTATGGACTTTCGAGATTTTTGTCATGTAGATTTTATGGACTTGTGTGAGTTATTGGAATTTACGATGTTGACACGACGTGAAAATGTGGGTCATTGAAATTTGTGTTCGGAACTGCTTTAAGTTCACGAAAGACCACTGGGAACAGTTTTCACTGTCAGTGGTTAATTTTTGGTTTATAACCTATCTATGTTTGAGTTGACCACTTATGTTCATTCATTTTTCATGGTATTGTCGTTACACATGCAAAACTTGTGACATACATAAAAGTGGTGTAATCGAACACTTCCGAAGCTGTTTGACAAAGTGCATAAGCGAGTCGATGGTTGCTCTTCTGATTCCTTCGTTATTGAACACGGATTTTTATGTGGGCTTCCTAGCATCGTTGGCTATAGTAGATCACATCAGAAATTATCCACTGCTCAAATTCCTAAAAACACTGACGATTTCTAGTCACTTACATCAACTCTGCATTCAAAATCTGCTCACGGTAATGATGAAACTATGTTGCTTTTAACAGACTCTGAGGATGAAATGTCGAAATCGTAAACTTATGCTTTTGTTCCACTATGTTTTGCACGAATTTCGTTATGTTTTATTGTATGACAGTTCGCTTATTGTTCATTAAATTGTGTTCAAACGACTAGATTACACAAGATAATAACATCCTATCAAGAATGTCACCCAAGAGCTAGTGATTTATCTGGGTACAAACATAATAAATACCTAATCTTCAAAACTTCCGTTCATTTTATTTTTACGTTTTTGTTTATTACAGTCAAGATCATGCGAAGAAAACCGTCACAATGGAACAGCATCCACATCTTTCTGGGCCACCCATGCCGTCCATCCACCCATGCAAACAAGCTGAAGTGATGCGCAAGTTGATTGACGCTGTCGCCGACGGCGGTGCCGAACTCGCAGTACACCAGTACATTATGGTATTTCTCAAGTTCGTCCAGGCCGTGATCCCCACGATTGAGTACGACTACACCCGGAATTTCAATATGTCTTGACCGTGTTCCCAGTAGGATTTTCGCATCCGCTTCCACTCTGACTTCCTTCATTTCTGTGCTTCTCTATTTCTGTATGTGCCCCTGACCATTCTATCCGCTTGTGGCCCCAATTTACGGAACGGTGGTTCTCTTTTTTTGCACTGTGATGAATTAGCGTTTGTGCAGACAGCTTTAATTGTCACCTTTCTCGCATGACCAATGAACTGAAAATGTGACGTTCATATGTGGGTGTTTGCCAACCCTGGTGGCTGTGTATTGTGTAAAAATAAATACTTTACGATATCTTGTGTTTATATACTCCCTTACACAATCTTCGTAGCTTGTTTTTTCTACCGTTTATCTAGATTTATTTTCTGATAGTCTATTCATTTGTCCATAATGACTAGGGATCTGATTTGACAGTAATGTAATTCGAGCCGCCATACGTAACGCTATTGGCTGGGAATATTCTAAAAGAGGAGTGAGCAACAAAAAATCACACCGTTATCAGTTACCACGAGATCGTCAACTTGACATGTTACATCGGCTGATTTTATTCAACAGCCCTGTTGTGATTGATGATCAAGTTGTTGTCTGGCTATCTCGTGATTTTATCTAACGGTTGATGGTTTACGTGTTCTATGCCTGGTCCGATAAGCGTTCATTATGCATACGAATGATGTAGTACAGCCGTCACAAGCTGTGTTTTTCTCACATTTTACTGGTCGATTACTTATTTACATTTTTTTCCCGTAAATGTGCACTGGTGAGCAATTACGTTGCTGACTCCATCACTCGGCTCTGTTTACGTAAATCGCCGGAAACAACGGAATTCGAACATATCTTCATCGTGATCGGGCCACGTTTTGGAACCATAGAGTAAAATGAATCTCTTGGAAGCCTTATACGCGCTTTCTTCCGGTGGCAACCGAACTCCACAGATGACAGAAGCTGGCAAAGGTAACAGTTGTTTTCGCTGTCCTTGTTGATATCTCATCTGCTAGACAAGCAAATGGACTGTTCCACACTATTCCACACACTGCTCCAGTGAGGAACATGGAACTGGGAACACCTCAATCTAGAAGTACTGCTTTGGTTGTGTGAAACGCATTGGATACTGGGAAGCCCGACCATTCACACTATTCAATATGGTCTACGTGCGTTCGTTAGGGAGGGCCAAACGGGGAATTTTCTTCTCATACTCTTTGTCGTTCATTGTGGAATCGGGAAGAAACTCTGCAACATGCCCGTCTGATTTCCTAAGCGCACTTTCTAGCGTATTGCTTATGACAAAGCTGAACAGGCCACCTGAGAGCGGTACTGACAAACAGTATAATGATCCTAACATATTCAAATGTTTTTCTGAGACTCCTTTGTGAGAGACAACTCCAGGTAATGTTGCTGGCAACTGAGTCGAAGGCAGCCTCTGGGTCTAGACAGAATGCGACTGTTGTGTGCCTATTATGATGACGGTGCTTCAAGACTTTTATTTATAACAAACATAGTCGATGTACACTCGATTGGTTCAGGATCTCCAATCTCCACTTACCTGGCCTTCCTTGGATTTGGTGAGGTGACGTAATAACAAACTGATGAGCAACTTAAACGTTATACGAACGGAATTTTTCTCTCTAAAATTACCGCACAGACTTCAGAAGTGACTGTCGGTAGGCTCTAATTGCAACGGACCTCTTCAGATTCTAAAACCGAACGAACGTCTGTCATCAACTGTGAATGGAACTTCTAGCCGGCATCTTCGAAGGCGGTGGGGATAGGAGATCTGGATCCGAAATTTTATTTACGCTTCAACGGCTTCAGCTCCAACACCATTTCTGCTCCCGACGAAGAATCATCAGATACGTAGTAAATTACCATCTAGGTTCTGTCATTTATCCTTTTCAAATTCGATTCCACTAACGCAATGCAGTCTGTTAATGTGGTCACAAATCACGGTGAATACCACCTTGTTACTTGCGGATGAAAATAATTATTCCACCCCTTTTGTTCGTTCGATCAAATGATGCTGATGGTCTTTGCGCTGATTTTTAGTGAACTTACTTTGAAGTTCTTGTCATATTCAGAACCAAGGGAAATCGTGTGTCGTCTGACTATAAAGTTCCCCTATGTAGCGGAACTCCAGGTCTGTCGCAACCGCGCAGGTCCTTCGAAACATATTCATCATTATTATCAGTCGCTCTCGTTGATGCTCAACTGCCATAAAACCATGAAAAAG
>JTDE01021002.1:0-36066 GCA_014338405.1 Paragonimus skrjabini miyazakii
TGCTCGTGTCAGTGTCGAAACTCTCACATTAAAATCTCCTTGAGCATACTACTTCGTTCAATTTCCTGTGTCGAACTCATGGTATTCGTCCGTCTTCCATGTTCCAACATTTTATCAAAATCTTGGTGTTTATCTGTCACTATGTTCAACACGATCGAATTTTGTTACGTGAGGTGAACGAATACGGCTAACGTGTAGACTCGATTATGAATACCGGTCATTAGACCGGTGTTCCTCTGAAAGCAAGTGGGCGATCGGTGCTGAGATGCATCCAGTAACAGTGGCAACGAATAACATCAGGTTACGTTATTCGTAGTTAATTAGTGGACATTCAATGAACATACGTGTGCAAACTTGCAATGTGGTTAAGCGAGGGTAAGTTAAATGTATATGACCCATACCAACAGAGTGTTACAGCTTACACTGTCCCCCTTTTGCTCAAACATATACATGTTCACGTCATCTCAGACAGCGTACATCAGGTATCGACATGCAAATAAACACTACCCAGGTTCTACTGGTTGATTGTCATGTTGATGAGTTGTGTTGTACAGATACATGGCGCTGCTTCTGGTCGCTTATATAGACAAATTACAATACAAGACTTATTGGGACCGTAACGATCTCTCATTATTGGATGCCTTTGAGTACGATGTTGTAGCTGTGAATTCAGCAAACCTGTGCCCCAGTATCTCCTTGTAACATGTGTATTCTGATCATATGTGATCCTCTAACTAAGTTTAACCGTGGAACTAAAAATCCACAGAGTAGGAGTTATGGAATAATGGGTATTGCACACAGGCATGACAAGGAATATACACGTCAAACAGTTTCAGAGGATTAGTACAGTGAACAGTAACCACCAAGATGAATGCAACGTCAGAAGAGACTGCATTTCAGCGCGCAGAGAAGAGTGTGGTGTCTTAGGTTGTCTTGGGAAGATGGTTTCTGACAATTGTGAACGTTGGTAGTGCTCGAGTTGATGGTTTTGGTATTGGTATGTTCGCCGAGCTCGACATTTGGGTTGCGAACGTTTTACCACCAAATCTGCACGCTGATGATGTCACTTCGTTTGGTGATGAAACGTTTGCAACCCAAACGCCAAGCTTGGCGAACATACCAATACCAATAGGAAGGTGGTTATTTCGTTTCTTAGTTGTTTTCAAAAGCCACAAATGATACATTTTGGAATTTGGTTGTGTGTTCAGATTGGATGTGCTTTGCTGTGACTGGTGCGGGATGTTCTCCGTCAGTCTGTTTACGTGAGCCTGAGCTCTGTGGTCACTCAAGAACGTACACCTTGATACGAGTGGATTGTTATCGGTTTGTGGTGCATTGACCACTTCGTGTAGATTTTATTGTCTTCACTGTATACATTGGTTTACCAACCCTACGAGGTTCATATGGCAGTCGTATATGAAAGCCTGATTATTATTAGTGCAAGCGAGTTGGAACACATCTGTCAGCCATAGTATACACAATCTCGCAACGTTCCAGGTTCTAGATGTGGTACGTGTTAAGCTGTTGTGTCCTCTTCGACCATTAATCACGTACAAGCAAAAGCTAGCCACTAAACACACATTTGTCGTCTATGTTTTCGTAGAAATAGGCTTGCTGTATTTTTTTTGCTGAATTGTAAAGGACACTCTGGTCTGTCAACATACTTAATTCGCTTGTTTAGTTACCCCTCGCGCTTTGTGAAAGCGTATCCTTATTTAGCTTCTTTTATGCTAGAGATGTATGCACTGCCTACGTAAACATTTTCTTGTTTGGCTTTTCATCGTTCCTTCCAAGTTCTGTCATGGAACCTGCCGTTTTAATCTTGTGAATTTGGAAACTCAGACAAACGGAAGACTAGTCGGACCAGTAGTACCACGCAAGTAGAGATAATTTCTGGTCGACTAATGGTCCATGTGACAGTAACATGCGAACGTGTGTTTTCCTGGCTTTTTTGGGGTTGGCGTTCAACCTGCCTAATGTAGTTTGCTTTGTACCAACTACTTTCTGAGAGTAACATTGAGTACCGTAGGTATTTAGCGGCTGAATATGCTCGATAACCACATTTCGAAACTTTAGATCTACTTGCTTTCCTTATTGTGTACAAGGACTTGAACAGACGGGTCGGGTAGTAAACCTATTGAGTCTCGGCAGACCATGCCTGAGGGGTGGGCAAACTCGAAGTGAGTTGTCACAATTGAGACTCGGGTAATATGTATAAAGCAACTAGGCTTGACTCGCACATAGTTTTTTGGTGCGTTGTATCATTTTTAGATTTTGATGGACACTGCTTCCCACAACTGATCCGGACAGCAACTGCTTAAACATCATTTCCTTGGTCGATTATTACTGCTGGCGTACTCGGTACGTTGGTCGACTGACACTTGCTACGTGCACATTTGTTGTGTTAACCACCAGAGATCTACAGAGCTTATTAACTCAAAAATTTGGAAGAGCTAGTCAAAGCGGCAAGGGCACAACTAGGATAAACTTGTAGAATAGATAGCTAGGTTGAAAACTCAGGTTCTATTTTACATAAATCGTTTGTAAATGAATAATTTTACTAGTATTCCGTTTTTTCGGATTAATACCTTACAACAGACGTAGTGGAATGGTTCGCTATTTGCACACAAGTGAAAATAGATAACTTTAAAGTCAGAATGTCAGAAAGCTCTATCGGATAATGCTACGGGGAATGTGTTCCGTTAATACGAGACCGTCCTTTCATTGTGGTGTATCATCAATAAAGACAGAAAACTTTGCAAGGAGAACGGTCTTTATTCATTTTGCTGCTAGAACTTCAGAATTACTCATTCTCTGGGAAGATGAACCCGTGTTGGCCTCGCGGGTTGTTAACTCTCTTTGAAGGGGAAATACAAAGGCAACTAAGCGTCATGTTGACAGAGGTCACGACTGAATATGTCATTAGCCTCTTGATTTACTAGTCTAGCCGGTGAACAAGTTCGGAAGACAGTTTTATTTTTATTGTACATTCTAATGGTTGAACAAACCTACATTATGTACGATCACGTTTATGCTAACAGTCTTACGTTAGACAACAAAGTCTTGGCAACCGGGGCCTTTCATGATTTTCTACAAGTGGCAAGTAGCTTTCGTGCAGAGGAACTGGGCGAAACCGACACACACAGCAAGTTATAAACGATGCCAGGTTAATTACACATTCCCGTTATTTTTAGCGGTGAGGCTATTCACATTTCCACGCTACAGGTCCCACTGTTACTAGTTATGAAAGGACTAGACAGTGTGACAGCAAGTGCAAATGATCTCCTCTCAGAGGTCAGCCACAACACGGACGTACGGTAGGATTTGTTGATACGCTGAAGTATTTTCTGAAGGCCGGCTTGTATATCAAAATACGCCTTGCACATGTGAGAAAATGGGACACGAGATCGCCAATTCAAACAATGATTTCAGAAGATATAGACTGCGAGATGACTCAGTCATTTCGTACGTTATTGTCAGTCGTAAAAAGTGTAAACTAACACGAATTTTATGATCGGTTATATTGAGGTCTAAGCAGATTCAATTTAACCATCAAGAATAAGCCCAACGTCACAGTTAGCTGTTTTAATACACAAAGAAATAGTCGGTCGCAATCAGCAATATTAGTTTCGACGAACCTCCATAAGTTCGGTTTCTAATTGGATACTCAGTTATCTTTTTTCCTTAGTTTTTTTACGCTGTATCAAATTGTACACGTTATTGTGTATCTCTTGGAAGTTGTTGTTAGGGTAAAATATGATGTTATACTTACGTCATGCAGTCGCCGTCAGAACACCACATATCGTCGCCTTTGTACACGAGGAACAAACTGCTAGCTGTGCATCATATAATGTTTCCGACGAACTCATATGTGGTCCTGGATTAACATTTTATCAAATGATGAAACTATTCTTTGTTCCATGGGTTGTTCGCTTGTCTATGTATCTGGTACATATATTTAAAATGTAGTGTGTGCTTGAGTTTTAGCCGGATGTGCGTAAAACAAGATGGCTTCTTACTAGGTTGGTAGAACGCAGGAAGCAAATATGCAGTCCTGTCTGTTTCGGAGATTTACAAGGCAGTTTTGAACATTTTTGTGTGTGCATCTCATTGTAACATATTTTTAGAACTCACCGGACAGAAAATAAGGTACACTGCTCATAGCGACGTGTCAGCATATGCATTTTAGATTTTAAACGCACTGGGGTGTCCGATTACTGTCTAAGTGGGCGTGGTTGAGTGTCGGTGGATGGGAGTTTGTCATCATTTTCCTCTTCTTGACTGTTGCCTACTTCTAGCGTGCGTTATCACGTTAAGTTCATGTGTCTGGGACAGATACATTGATAACTTCTGCTAACAGCTGTTTTGCATATATGATATTCGGTTGCCGTTGCGGGGTGTTAATCCAAGGAGGACATATTCAGCAAGATGTTTATTCTCGATCATGCGTGTCAGATGATGCCGGCAACTGGGCGGTCACGAGGAAAGGGATTTTTGATAATGAGATTTAAGCGAGTTAATTGCCTCAGTCATTAAAGATGTCCAGACTCAGATCGCTGAACCATGAATGATGGATACCAACCTATCGCTTGTTACGCTGAGTACACTTTGTGGATGCTGCTGGCAACTGGCGCGAGACACGAAACGAACAACTAATGGCGTGACACATGAGAATGAGGTCAGTTACCTGCAGATCAGCAATTGTGAATTGTACTCGTCTCTTGAGCTGAAGACCCTGTGGCTTGTATACGTTGAGAACAGTGAGTGTTTATCTGACCCAATGGCTTGAATGTCACCATTTTTGGCTGAATTGTCTGCGAATTAATTAGGGAGGACTTTAACTGTTGTGAGGGGGCACTTTTGTAGTTACCGTCTTATTACAAGTTGGGTCTTGGTTGTTTGTTTGCACTATGGGAAATGGGTGCAGTGAGTGACGCGGGGCAGTGAAAGCCGTAAGGAAGTTGTCTTGCTGATGACGCCTTACTTTCACTTACAGCTCGGTTGTTTGTTTGCAAGGTGTAGGCGCCTTGGTGTAGTATGTTTGGATGTAGACGTAGCTATTTTTAATAGTTGGGTCTGCATCCCTTCTTTTTTCTTCTATCTTCCTGTATGGTTTTTGTTCCTTCCTGGTTGTTTGGCAGTTAAGCATCAGTGTGAACCACTGATGTATTACTGTCTATGATGATGATGATGATGACAATGTAGGAGATGGCTGTTTGAACTTGGACATAACATTTTAACGCATCAATTTCTGACCCTTCCAACCATAAATAAAGGATGTCTTTCAGTTATGCTTTTTTAAGAGTTAAACATCAGTATCACCTGCAATATGATGATCATGATGATGATGATAATGATTATGCGAATTCGGCTCTCCACTGTACGTTGTGGTCACTGTTATTTCGATGTGCATTGTTTACTTGGGTGACCGGGAATTCTCCAACGCATAATAACTACTATTCCTATCTATCGTCGTGGGGACATGGACTGAAAGCATTGGTTGTGTAATTCATTCGAAACAGTTTCAAACAATGAGTGTGTGCGTGTTTGACATACTGCGCTGTATTCGGCTGATTGAGCCTGTTTACTGTATACGGTGTAATGTTTTATTCGCATGTTCAAGGGATACTGATGTTTTTTAAATCCTATTCCAGTGTTATCGTGTTCCCACAGAGTATCTCTATTTCATTCTATTTTATAGGGGCATTTTAAAGCCTTACACATTTCTCTCCACTGGTTATACACCCATTCTAACAAATTTGATTTTTTGTACGGAAAAGGTCTGCGCGCAAATCCGATTTTCTGATTTGGGACTTCCACAGTTGTCTGTTTCAACCACTCCAAAGACGGTGTTGCCGTAGGGCCTACTTTGAGGCACGGAATCGAAGAATTATGTCTTAATACTTACGTATGCATGTATGCAGCCTTTAGCTACACCTGTGGGCATTCGGTTTCGGGTTGTCATTTGATTCTGTCACTAAGAATTTAAGTAGCAGATGGATAGCAAGGTAGTTATAGGGAGGAATCGATCATGTTGTTGATCCTGACCTACTGACATGTCTTGCAGCGTTCCTAAACACCATCGCTGTCCGTCATGCTGCTTGGGTTGATCGGCTGAGAACTTCATACTCTGTGATCGCATCATCGCTCGACAGCCTTGATATTTCTCCCAACCACATTGGACAGTATGTTTCTTAATAAGCACCTCATTGACGTGCGGTTTATCTAACTAGCTAGGATAGACTATTGGTATTGATACCATCTCAGCTGTCTGTTGCGTAATTAGAACTTTCCAGATATACACGTCAATGAACCGTAATGTTACTGATTTGCTCAGTGAGCCGGATGCGTGCACCCTACACGCAGGTAATTCGTATTCAATCCGTACGGTGTACGAATTGCACCCACACATGTGTGCGATCATATTCCTTTTTCCAACTTTTTGCCTCACTTGACGTGTACAGCAAGGCAATGCAGAGGCTGAATACCGTCAGGTCGGGTTAACCAGAGACCAAAATCCCAGTGTCCTTACTTTTCCGGTCGTTTTCGAGTACTTTCCATTCACGTCTACTAGTTCGTTTTTGTTGACTACTTTTTATTAGCCCTAAATCAGCACTGTTAACCATCGTTTATGTGTAAATACTTCTAAATACTGCAAACAACTGTAGGTAGCAGTAACTCACTCTACCTGAGTGCTCAGAGAGAGCTGGAAACTACAAGTTCTTCCTTTCGATTTTCGAACGTTTATATTCGTTCATTCTCGATTCGATCAACTGGATCACTGCTTACAAGCGATTGGCTCCAAACATCTAGATGTGGTAATCATGTTGAACCCAATGGGAGGTCAGCATGACCGCGGCCAACACGCCAACTTTATAGACACATAGGCCGAGGTTCACCCTTCGGTCGGGACCACTGTTGAGCCCTAATCAGATAATGAAACTCGAATTTTACCCTTCGTTTCAAAAAGTGACAATTGATGTACGTACCAGAGCGCTAACAGATGCGAGCGGTGTTCATTTTCTATTCTTGATGATTATGGGTTGCCTCGTCAGTTCCTGTGCCTTTGAGAATCGGCAAGCATGCGAGTGCTGGATTGTGATGTAAAACACCTAATTTGGTGTTAGTGTTGATTTCTCTAGCCTATTTGTGGAAATTATACTCTCCTCAAGTAATCTTCATTTTTTGTGCATTTAATTTGTTGTAAATTAAGCACCACCCGCAGTAGGTCTACTATTCAGGCCAGCTTACAGCGGATGAAAGCACTGTACTCAGGGACGGTAATCGTCAGACCTCACTGTTATCGTATATCCTTGTCTGAACCGGAATTGAGTTTGGGACCCTCCTTCGTATGAGGAGAGTGTCTGTTTCCACCATCCTTGGGTTTCTTCCCTGAAAGTCTGTTAGCGCGTTTTCACTCAGCTTGTTCTTGAAACTTGCTGGGATAAATTTCTGTGTGAAACTTGCATCCGTCTTTCGACTGTACTTATGTGTACTTGTCTGGTTAATTGTTTATATGCCTACTCTAGCACGACAACTGTTGTGACATTTATATGTTGTCTTGGTAACGCCTTTTGCCTGTCATTGATTTGGATTTATCTATTTGTATTTGCTGTATGCTTTAGTGTGATTGCATCAAGGACAGCTAGAATAGTAGATCAGTCCAAACGTGATCCGTTTGCTTGGTGTGTGAAAGTAGTTTGCTAAACATATCGATCTAGTGTCTTCACGCTTATTTCAAAAGTGGTTCTCTGTAATGTCGCAACTCATCTGTAGCCTATGACTTCAGCACTGGTGTCAAATCTACCCTGTAATCATCGCGATCTCTTTTCTCTCTTTCACAGTTGGACAAGCTACTACTTTTGATGAATCTGAAGGTCAGGCCGGTTGGATTGAAGGGCTGGCGATTCTGGTCGCCGTAGTTGTAGTTGTTCTTGTTGTCGCTTTGAATGACTATCAGAAAGAGAAACAATTTCGAGGATTACAAAGCAAGATTGAAGCCGAGCACACCTTCTTTGTAATTCGCAAAGGAGACACTAAGCAAATCCCAGTGCAAGATATCCTTGTTGGTGATATTTGCCAAGTCAAGTATGGTAAGTCTTGTTAACTGTTATCTGCTGGTCATGTACACCAGTCGTGTTTTTTAGTACATATACTGTGACAGAATGAGTAAGGTAAACTTTTAAGGGAAACACAGTCTCTTCGCAAGGCTTTTCATCGTAATTCAGTCACTTATCATTATTTGTAGTCCGTAGCTGTCGTTTTTCCTCGGTGGTTATCCAACATGACTATTCACTACTGACTTTAAGCTGCGTGCTCATTCCACACACACACACAGTCTGGTCACTAGGGTTGAGCTAACGTCCAGTCATTTACGCAGACTTAGGTTTGTCGCGCAAGTTTATTCATTGGAACCTGTGCCCAAGTTTCGTAATAACACACATACACGTTGTGTTTAGCATACGTGCTTCAATCAGTCGACGGTTCATTTCACTTACAGACGCCCTTAGTACACGTGGTTGTAGTAGGTTCTGTCACTGAAGCTGTCAGAATAGTTTAATTCATATCAGTTGTTGTGGCTTATGAGTTCGAATGGTGACAACCAATCTCAGGTTGTCATTTGTTGTTAACTACGGACCAAAATTCAAACGGTGTTCATGTTTATTATTACACATTCACACATGAATCTGCACTTTGTCAAGACTGGTTTCGTTCTCGGCTGACTCGTTAATTGGAGGTGGCCGTACAACCATGGGCACCATCGTGCAAAGACCCGAACCGTTTACCCAATTACCTATGGCTCGGTTTGGCATTGTCTATTTTAGGACGGTCAAAATTTTCATAGCTATTTCTGATCGTTCGATTGGTTTAATGGGGGCTGAGCTCATTTCATCAAGCAGTCTGGCACTAGTTTTTGATCGTGACTGGGTATCAAAAAGATTAACGTCTATTGCTGGTTCTATGTTTAAGTTTTGAATGCCAGTTGATATTACTTATCAGTACGCATCCCAAACGAATTACTGCTGGTTGCAGCAGGTTGTGCACGTGCGCTAGTAAGGTTTGATGTTGGTTCTCTCTCTCCGCTGTTTATGGTTTGGGGTTTATTTTTCCTAGACTATTGTAAGTGATGAAAGCAACACCAGTGATCATACTAAGATCATACAGATACGTGCAAATGGATTGGGTAAAGAATGTTTGCTCGATTAGCCAACTACGATAACCTGTACTAAGAGAGTTAATCTTTTGAATTTTACACTCGATGTTTCCATGCACCCACTACGCACCACCGAGATCTGACAGTGCTCACCATAGTGGGTGGTTTATCTTGTCTGAGTCACATCTATCTCCTGCACCGTCTCAGTATGTTCCAGCTACTGCAGCCCGCTGGCCTTTACTAGCCTGACTCCTTTTGAGAGCTTGTTAGCGTAGGCTCTTGCAGTGTTGGAAGTTAAGTGCAAAATCTTCATTGTTTTCACTTTCCGACCCACTCCTTTCATTCGGTTCGGCTATTTTGAACACTGACTGTATACCTGATAGCCCCTATCCACTGGCTCACCTTTTACAGTGGGACACAGCGTTGCCAGTGAACGAATCCCCCTCCCAAAACATTTTAAATTGGCAGCAAGTCACGAGGAAGCGTTGTCGGAACATTTTGATGCGAAACTGGTAGCACATCAAAGACAAAATCGTTACTGGATTCAGCTGTCTATCTAGTACGAGTTGGTCATAGTCGGACTCGGTGTTGGGTTTGGGCCTAACAATCCAGGTTATCGTTCTAGACAGTTTAAAACGGACCTTAATGAGATACCATTAATCCATTTAAAAATGCTGCATATTACGAGACCAAACCGCAAACGCGTAATTCCTGTGTGTTTGTTACACTTTTGACAATTCCATCGTCATTGTGAAGGGTTTTCAAGTACACTACGGTGACTTTTGTTTGAAAGTCACCGGTGATCTGTGCAACACTTGACTTACTTTCAGCAATGTTTTCGGATCTGTGCGAATATCAGTTTACCAGTCGGCGAAAGTGTTCTTTTCTCAAACGTTTATCGCTTTGTATGGTTGGTTGCGACACACCGTTCACCAACTTCTTCAGACCATATACATTCATCCTTATTTGAAGTGTGCACTGTCTTTTTGTATGTTTTTGCCTACAATAACCGCTGAAATTATAGACTACATGAGAGACAGACACCGTGAGAATGCATTCATTGTCTGTTGATAACCGTAATTTTCTCATCGTAGACAGTGTAATCAATTCTACTCCGTAGTGGGTCCTCTTAATTGTTGTATCAAGTCGCTGGATTGTTTTTGCTGCATGACAGACTGATAAATATGTAATCATCCGGTGTAATGTTACTAATTATATGCACTTCATTTTTTTAGTGTATCATTTGATAAATGCGTTAGAATCGTTTTTAATCACGTGATCTTGATGAAGGTCTTATATTCTTCTTCGATTTTATCCAGATTTGAATGGTTCTTGCGCGATGAAAATTGCTTGCACTAAAAACTATTTTTATGCAGTTATTGTGGAACTGGTGAAGTTCAAGTACTTTGCCTGGTTTGTGATAAAGTGGGCACTGAATTCCTCCTGTCTTCTTACATGTCGCTTGAACATTTAGAAGGGACAAACAGTTTTCCTCTTTTAGTTTAACTTAAGCTGACACATTAAGGTGGAGAGAAAGCAATGTGTGAGTTTAATGGTCATTGTTAGCTTTCAGTAGGATGCTCCTGACGTCAGTTGTACAGTGCCCATCACATCTGTGTATGTGAAAAATTAAAAATCATATGAGATTTGTCAAACCCGTTTCGATTTCTTTTCCTGATACACATTTGCAGTAACATGGGATATGTGGTACATACACTAGGGACATGTATATTCTGGTGTGAGTGGCTTCTCGACGTACCCGCTTGGTGAATTAGTCACCTATAAACCGATTTCTTCGATCTGGTTATTTTACTTATTCTCAAAAAGTTATCTTAGTAGTTCTTACTTCGAAGATCCTAATAGCTGCTGTACTCAAATCTCAGGTAATTTATGAGGCAGGTGCTGTAGTATGCACACAGGGGTACATGGGTTGAACAGATATTGAGTCTTGGGGAAAACCCTGGAGTTGTTATAAGCCAGACAGAATATTCCTCCCAGCAGTTCATTACGAAGTTTAGGGGAAATATTCGTAGGCAGTTGAGACATAGTCTAAAGGCTGATCGTAAGGCTTGGTTAATGGGGATTGTTAAGGAAAGAGAAATCGATTTTACTTCATGGAACACTGGCAGACTCTTTAGACTTATCCATGCCACTGGTCCCAGGCGATCATCTGTCAGTGAAGCTGTCAGTCAGACAGATGGCACACTCATCTATAATTAGTCCAGCAGACTAGAGCGCTTGGCGAAACAGTTTGAGGGTAAATTTGACTGGACTTTTGCTTCTACCATTTTAGCACCACAAACTTGTAATATATAGCACCATGTTTGGTAAAATTATGACTACTCATTAAAACTGAGATCCGCAGTTACATTTCGGCTTTCAAACATTATAAGCCTGCTGGTCTAAATGATCTCCTCGCGGTACTTTTCAAAGAAGGAGGAGGGCTTAACAGAGGCTTTGACTCACTTGTTTCAACTTGTGTAGACGACGGCAACCATCCGTTCGTGTTGGCCTCACTCGATAATAGTTCCCATATTCAAGAAAGGTGTCAGAGACCCTTGCGAAGAACATAGGGGATTAGTTCGACCGCAGTCATTACTAGGGTTCTGGCATCCATTATATTTTATCGACTCACTGTATCTCGGTAGGTAGATATTAGGTAGGACAGGTAGGGCTTAGCCCTGAGCTGGAGTGGGTAGATCACATTTTTACTCTCCGTCAAATTCTGGAGCAGTGTCATCTTTACCGCTGGTCACCAATCACCGTATTTCTCGATTATAGACGTATGTTCGATTCGGTGGACCGATCTACACTTTTAAAGTCGCCTAAACGCAGAGGTGCACCGACCAAGTATGTGAACATGTGGTCGGCGCTTTATTCTTATACGGTGACAGTTTCGGCTGTCTTTCTAATGACGCCTTACTCTCGCTTACAACGTGGTTTGGGCACCTTGCTTCTAATGCTTGCTTGTGAACGTAGTTATTTTTAGTGGTTAGGTCCTTTCTCATTCCCTTCTTTTTCCCTATGTCTTCTTGTACAGGGTTTGCTTTTTTCTTCTTCATGGTTGTTTGGCAGTTAAGCATCAGTATGAATCACTAATGTATTGCTGTCTGTGACCGTGATGATGATGATTCACTCTTTATTCGTTTGTTACTTGATGTTTTCAACTAAGGCTCACAGAATGATCGTATTATTTCAAAGTGGTACGGAAGATTGTTATTTTCTCCTGTAGTTTATCTCGGATACAGATCCGGTGGATCCCACTTTACAGCGTTTGTGTAGCAATATTTTATTTTTAACTAGCAAACTCATAAATTACACCCGGATGCCAGTACGAATGGAAAACGTAGCCAGAAAGACTCTACACCATTAAATGGCGCGTGACCTCACATCGGTATTGTGTTACTTCCGATTGAACACGTCTGATCGCAGGTCGGCATCTTCTTTTAAATCCAACCTAGAAGCACGTGACGTCTTTTAAGGACAAGGATCTTATTTCTCGAACTCAAGCCTTGCATTATCCTAAATCAGGCTGCGTGAATAATCCACCGTATGTGTGGCAGTTAGTTTTATTTGATAGAACTATTCTATTTTATTCTGCCTTGTTAGAATACTTTTCAGTTAGCTTTGAAACTCTCTACTAGGTTCTGTATGCTGCGGTGGAACAGACTACTTCCACTAAATGCGGCACATTTTATCCGACCACTCTAAAGGTTGGAAACAGAAACGTACAATGTAGCAGCTACTCCGTTGATCGGAAACGGACAGCCATAGAACGTTGTCGACACTCCTGACAACCATGCGAACGTTTGTATATACTGATGCATTGCACGTTCTGTTCTTCGACGAAGGACTGATGTCACGTTGGTGTCAAACGTGGTGGGGTTTTAGGTTTCTGGAACCTCTGACATTTCTGTTCGTGCCTGAAATTAACTCGTGTTGACTTTAGACACTTTTCGTGAGTAGTTTAAATGTATTCAGCCTGGTATCATTATTCTTCACTATACTCTCTGTGAAACTAGATATCCGTTAACGACTACTGATTATTGTTCCCACTGGAGATTTTGACTCAGTTCTATCAATAATGTTTATTTTTCCCTGGTACTCTGCTTGAAACTATCGTGCATTTGTTTTTTTAGTGTTTTTGCGCATACTGTTGTAAGCCAACCTAAGTCCGTCATTGTGCTAAGTATCTGTGAATTTCGTCCGTCTAACAATGTCCTATTCAGTTTAGACTACTCGCTCGTTTTTAGACTTTCTGTTCTTTATAAAACAGTGTGCCGATTAGCATTCAACACCAAAAGGTTTGAATTGATGCTTGTGACTTTGGTTGTTGTTCGTTTTATTTGTGTAGCTTGTTTGCTCCTCCAAGGAGTTGCTGACGACACCCACTGCCTTTTACTTGCGGATAAAACGATTAATGGAAATTTTATGCACATCCAGTCCAAACATTCTGTATGTGAATTGTAAGTAGACATGACCTGCATTACTTCCATTATCAACGTTGCTTGCACTGATCAGGACACAACAATTTCCTCGGCGGCATTTCCATGTCGGTGATCGTTGGATGCACGCAGTCATTGATCACTTCCGAAACAACCTGTCAGCAAATCGGGTTTACGCGCGCATTAGTGATTTGCATACCGATTGACCTGTATTTCCAATGACCTGCATTTCATCGTGCTTGTTCTGTTGTGGACTCTCACCCTCATGTTTTAACCTGATGGTTTGTCGGATCAATAGCACAGCCCGTTTATCGTCAGGTTGGATAACTGTCAGTGTCCTGGCCTTTCAGAATAACAACCACTGCGTACTTCATAACTTAAAGCTACATAATTTATTATTGATATGTTTCGTAATAAGTTGGTCACTGAGGTCAGATTCCAGTACCCCCATTCAGCTTCTGGTTGTAACACGCATGCGCAGCTTGTCTTCTAATCGCATAAGCATATAAAGAAGAAGGCATAGTGTGAAGTGTTTGCTCTAAGTGACCAGCTTCTACTACTCACCAGTGTCCTGCAGTTAAGCACATACCAACCTTATGTCAACGATTGTGAAATAGTTTTTCAGTTCTTTAAAACATGCTGATACATTCAACTGTCTAGGAAAATGATTGATTGCTTTTGGATCCTCTGGTTTCGTGTTGGCTGTTGAGAAGAGTAAACCGAAGAGCTGATGGCTCACATGGTCACTGTTTCTGTGAAATTTTCACAAAATAAATTGTTGTTTCGACCCTGTACTGGCAGCCTGATATGTTCCGGGAACGCATAACACTGCAGGCCATTCCTCCTTCCTATAGCTTACCCGCCACGGCTGATCGTCGGAAGTTTGTCAGTCATATTTAGTCACTGTATGCTTTTCGCTTTTTTCTCTGTTCCCCTTTCTACTTCGGATGACACAGTAATGTTGGGTGGATAATATCACTGTCTGGATTGATTTGCCAATTTTCTTCCCTGCTTCTCTGATTGAAAAGTTTGATTACTTCTTGTTGTTTTTGAACATTGGCCTGAATTACCATTGGCTATTTCTTGTTGCGTTTGGACTTTGAACTGAGACCCGATTAGGTAATTCCTGCAGCTTCTGAGCCAAGATCTGGGGTCTGATTGGCCGCTTCTTATTGCTGTTGAACTTTTACCTCAGATCTGGTTGTTTCATCCTTGTCCTTTGACTGGGTAGGTTATTTCTTCGTTTGGCGAATTTGGTCTGATTGATTATCCACTGTCCCACTGTGATCACGGGTCAGGTCTATTCAAGCTGCTCTGTCCGGGTTTGACGGCATTTGGGCCTGATGGCGTCTATATATCCCCAAATCTTTGGTTCGCATTAGTCCACAGATATCGTCCGGCTCAATATGTTTGTTCATTGATCCGGTCGATGAGTACTAGTTTTCGAGGAATTCTCTTGCATGTCTGAATAAGGACTTCTGCGGTGCTCAGGTTGAAAGTTTGTTCAATCTAATCCTGGTGAACGGAGATCAAAGAAAACTGATTCAGTCTCCTGACAGCGAATTCGTGTTCATGTATTCATTTTGATAATTTCCGTCCGATATGGCCGGCGTAATATTATCCGCAGTCGTTGCATTGGAATTGGCATATAACGTTTCTTCTATCAGCGGGTTCTAGATGCTTCTTTTGTTTCGATGTTATTCTTCCTAATGTTGCCGTTGGTTTAGTGCGCCAGCGTGATGCCGTACGGTCTCAGGAGTTTTGCAGCCATTTCTGATACGATTTTGATGTATGGAAGCACAACCCGGTTCGTTGATGGTTCTCTGGAGTTTGTATCTCTGTTCTTATGTAGCAAACTTCAACTGATAAAATTTCGTGAATATCCATTATAAAGAAATACTGGGTACAGCTGTTTTTGTTCCTTTCCTCGGAGCTCTGCAGTATGGTAATGTGTTTCAGTTCTTTTAAACCGAGTTCGAATATAGCTGCTTTTATGGCAGACTGGGTGGTTGCTCTGAAACCTGAGAAGTGGGTCCATGTGTGTTTCTTTTCGGTAAACAGGCCTTCAATGTTCCATTAGGTTTGTGGCTGGTTAATACGTACAAGAATGACAGCCGTTTGTCGGTTTTAACCCCCATGATAAATTTGGTATCACTGATGTTTGATTCTGCTCCGTGCTGTGCGCAGCATGCGTCTTCGAAACCAAGTCAGATTTGCGAATAATATCGAAAGTGTTTCGACCGTATTAAATAGTGCGTAGGTG
Source organism: Paragonimus skrjabini miyazakii (assembly GCA_014338405.1). Classification (NCBI taxonomy): domain Eukaryota; kingdom Metazoa; phylum Platyhelminthes; class Trematoda; order Plagiorchiida; family Troglotrematidae; genus Paragonimus; species Paragonimus skrjabini miyazakii. Next base: position 15,863 of record JTDE01021002.1, read on the forward strand.
GTCACGGTCAAACGCCGGACTATCAAAATGCTGTTTTGATCGAGGCTGTCTTTCCAAACGCCCTTATTTCTTATTCAAAGACAGCAGTACCGTCAAACTTTCCTACGCGGTCAGTAATATACGATCTCATAAGTGTAACTGCTTTTTATCTGACTGCTCCCCGTTGGTCTGCCTAACATAGTTTTGCCTGGTAGAAGATAGGCCCTAGTCGGTATGACCCTCCGAATCAATGCATTGCTCAAGCCTGACCACCACATCGGGACAGTGAAGTAGGCCGCTATATGATACAGTAGCCGTCAGAATCTTTCCTCAATTCCCTTATCATAACCGTTAATTAGAATATTTCCTGGTTGTCTGGTGCCGGATGAATAAAAAACAATTTATAAAAGTTGTATTAACATTTCTTTTGTTTTCTGATTTAGGCGACTTGTTGCCGGCAGATGGAATTATTATACAGTGTAATGATTTGAAAGTGGACGAGAGTTCTTTGACAGGAGAGTCGGACCAAGTGCGTAAGAATGAGGACAAGGATCCTTTACTTCTTTCCGGTGAGTCTCACTTACATCTCTCGTGGCTTTGCAAATTTGTGAATTTTCTTCACGATCGAACGCCTTCTTGTTTAGCATCATCACGTTGAAATGGTCTGAACGAGGTCACCGAGACGCGGATAAGAGTTTCTGAGATAACCCTGGCATCGACTCTCCATCAACCTCTTTACAATTTCAGCAGTTTATCCCTGGTTTCATGCTGCTTGTTCTGCGGAAATGTACGACGTACATTTTGAACTCATTTGGGCTTGAAATGTTTTTGGATCCTGAGTGCGATGCCACGGTCTGTTTTAGATGGCTCTGAATGTTACCGCCGGTAAATCTCAGGTTTGAACCCGGGTTTTTCGTAAGCTACGGTCCAGATTTGAACCACCTACTAATGCTGACATAGGTTTCTACCCACGCTTTTGTCAGCTTATGAGGTTGGTTTGGATGTTCTGTATTTGAGCTTCACACTGTCCTCTCCCATTCATGTAACATACAGACAGCAATCGGTTTACTGATTTTCCCCTTTTTTCTTGTTGCCTCTACATAATCCTCCATGACGCTGCTTGACCGATGTTTCTCCACTCTTCTTCGGTTACTCGTGTTTTGGCCGATGTTACGGTTTCACGTTCTAATGCTCATCGATGTTTTTCCTTTTATAATTGTTTAATTGTTTAATTTATAGTTGTTTATAATTGTTCTGTCTGAGGCTTACCTGTTCCGCATTGTACTCATGATCGGTTGTTGGTTTGTGGAATTTATGATTGTGATAGTCACCGCATGCCTTTTGAGCTTTACCTAACCTATACTTGTAAAACGTTACATATATATCCGCACTTTCTCGGTGTAGTGTGTTGCTAGTTTATCACGTCGGAGTGTAGTTGACTAGGATTGCGAAACTGCGGTGTTATTTTTGCATTCAGTCAAACTTTTCTGTTTGCACCTTTTGAACAATATTCCAGCATTTGAGTTTTATTCTTCAATTAGGGCTCATCAGTATTGCGGGGCTTTTCCCAGATCAACTTTTGACCCTACGTTCACACGGTTGTGAGACACGCATGCTGGCAACTGTGCTATTTACCCGGGCTAGGCACGACCGAGTTATTACTCTCAAACTGTTAGCCGCAATCATGCGTGCGGAATGTTCAGGCTGCTCGAACCTCCCGAACGGAGACACAGTAGATGTCTGCTATTTGCAGTCGACCACTACTTTTCAATCAACACGAAGTTACTGATTTTGTCAAATCTGCTGAACAATGTTGTTATACCCCGAGTACTGAACAGAGAATTCAGAATCGCGCACGTAGTCCAGTCGTTCCCAGTGTGACGGCGGTCAGCATGCTGGCCTCACCGGCACATGAATTCGAATTCAGCTTCCGATTAAGACAAGAATAGTTGAATATCACCGACAGACTCCACCGAGGAAACGAAATTCGTGTTCAGTGCTACTGTTCAAAAATGGTCGGCTGGAGCATTTACTTGAGCACAAAGACCACGATCAACTGTGATTGATATTCAAATTGGTGTTGATCCATATCCTCAACTACTCATCAGTAATATTACTGCAAGTTGTTTGGTAACCAGCTTTTCGGCCTCCACTTTGACAAAATCGGGTGCGTGTTTATTTTCAGGTGTGGGTAACCGGACTGCGTCATGTAGCCAAACTTACTGAGTGTATGCATCTGAATAACTTTCTGGTCATCCACCACTTTTCATACACTTGATTATACACTGCTAGTCGTGATGAATGAATAGGGCTACTAAATTCACTATTGTCTAATATTTCTCATCTTCCACCAATGGTTTCAATATAAATTAACAATCGTATGATTGCAATGAAGACTTTGAAGAATGTGGTCCAGTGAGTGCGGATATGCGGTCTTGTTCGTGCATTCAACCAAACTGTATGAATGACGAGTAGACAATTTTCAGGTGAGCAGTTTCGCTGAAACTGGTCAATCGTTTGAGTGCTTTTTCTAGAATCTGTTTCTGTTCCTGCCCCCATAGTTGAAGACTCATAGTACTGAAAGCTTCTTCGCGGTTTTATTGAATGAGTCTGCCTGTTTTCATCTTTATGAGATTAGGTGGATGGTATTCCTCTGAAAGTGCTTGCTGAATCGCTCAATGTTAACTTCCTAGACTACTAGACTAGTAGTCTCAAAGTTAAACAAGCACTTTGTTCTCTGGATTACCCTTTTTTAGATATCGGACAGCGAGCTATCATACCACTCTTAATGCCACACTTGTTGTATATAGGCTGAAGACTTAAACTGAGGTTGCTTTCCATGTGCTCGAAGTGACAACTGCCTGTTTCGTGTGTTTCATGATCAGATCTTATGCAGATGTGATCGCCCGACTTTGTAATTTTAGGATCTCCCCCGTGTTTCACGTAACCTCACTACCTCTTTCACATCAGTGATCTGTCTGACCTCCCTTCAACAACCGACCCATATGTATGCTTGCATCATGCAAGTAGGGCGCAACGCGACGATAGAAAATCGTAAGCTAGTTTATTTGCTGCTTTATTTTCCAAGCCAGGTGTTTTTTTGTTCAACCATCGGTTTAGCTGACTAGTTATACGTTGGATCTGTTGGTATGGTTGTTGATATCCGTATTTCACAACCTTTAGCTGAGTAACACCTGACCTTGTGCTTTAGCTCATATTGGTAGATTTCTCGGCATTATATAATCCTCCATTGTATGGTCTTGAACCACGCATGTGCACAGTACTCTCGATCTACATCGACAACACGTGGGGACCGGATGACCGGTCGCTCTGAGAGAGTGTGTGGCCTGACGGGAACCGTTGGTATCGTTCAACTGTTTGCGTTTGTTGATATGGTGATATATCATAAAAACGACGAGTAGGGTATATGAACTTTTGTTATGATTACTTTACATCGTTTTTATCCTGACATCATCTAGTTCTTTATTCTCCCATCAGTTGTTCTCTTGTGCACCCAGCTAAACCTTGCTACAACTCGACAACCCGGAGAAACATGTCACTGTTTTTTTCATTGTCAACGATTTTGGGTTCCTCTTTAAGTGATCTCTTCTTCGTTGATTGTAGTGAGAAACCACCATTATACCCGTTCACATCAACGCCGTGACATGGATGTAGACTTTCCGATTCGTTTGCTAACTTTCTATTTCTTCGCGATACTCACTACCTGTGTTCTGCTCGTCTTAAGGTAGTCCGCAGGCTCTCTGACCTTCCCGTATGTTCAAATGAATAACTTTCACCTATCCTATCTCACAGAGTCGGTGGCTGGCGACGTTAGGTGAGATGGCGGCTAACCGAGCTCAGTGGCGTGAATGTTGTCGTTGTTTGGTCGAGTTGTCTGTGAAGTGAGTGCATTTAATGACGCGGGGCAGTGAAAGCCGCAAGGAAGCTGTCTTGCTGATGACGCCTTACTTTCACTTACAGTTCGGTTGTTTGTTTGCAAGATGTAGGCGCCTTGACGTAGTATGTAAGTCTATTCCCCTCCCTTTCTTTGGTTCCTTTCTTCACGTATAGGTTTTTTTTTCTTTCGTACTTGTGTGGCAGTTAAGCATCAGTGTGAACCACTGATGTATTGTTGTCTATGACGATGATGATCCCATCTTCTACTTGAATTACTGCGGTTTACTCGGAGCCGACGTTAATATAAGTTGTCACATCTGCACTGTAGGTGCGTGCGGCATTAGTCCGGCCACAAACAAGGGTGAACGTGGAATAACCGGACGGTAGAGTAATCAACAGTCATACTTGAACTTCTCGTTGTCCAAGTTATGCTCTCCAAAGTACACTGACAAAGCTTTTCACCAGCGTTAGATCATGCCTTGAATCTCGCTCATAGTTTGACATTACAAAACGTGTGGAAACTAAGTCCTGGCTTGTGCGGGACTAAATACAAACTGGTAGTAAGCTCGCTAAAATGTTCACTACATGTGGTTCGCCATTAAACACTCTCCTCTAAGGTGATTACCAGACTGTTTTTTTATCACATATGATCCAAAGTGAACTGTATTGTGACTGTGACCTTCAAGTTTCACATAGCTGCAGCGATTTCAACCAGTTTAAAGCACAGTAACTGACTTGCGGGGAAATGCGAAGGCGGTGGTCGCTGTAGGGGGTCCTGCCTTCAGAAAACGGTTTTTGCAAAATTTCGGAGAATGGACCATCGACATCACATGTTTTACATTGATTCTTCAAAAGCGACCGCTGCGGAAGAGTGGCAAGCGTTGTTGCTGTACAAGGGGCATTGTACTAAAGCTCAATATAATATGGTATGAAGTGGGCAAAGTGAATACGTATGTTTGGGAAAAAATCGGTGTTAGACAAAGCAAGTAAACACTGATCTGATTTATTCTTTACTGTAACTGCTTGATACAGGTGTTATGTGGAAATTGAAAGTGAGCCGACGCTCCCTTTGTGTGTTTTTGTGGATAACCCATCGAATAATCGTATAAACGTCTGTTGACGTCATACACCAGAAGGACATCGAGTGGAAATGATATGTGATGGACTAGTAGATTCAGTAACTGATTTGTGTAAGACAATTTGTCTTACGCAGTGTAACGCCCAGCTGAAAGGTTGAAAACTAGCCGTAACAAATTGATCACATATGCGCCCAACCTTTAATCCTAAGGTTTTTTGTCATCAAGATGAACAATTCGATCGACTGGAGAACACACATCAGTACTCACATTCTTTTAGTTCAATTCAGGGGCGTATACGTAGAGCGAAGATTTCTGATAAGTGATAAGGGATTTTGTTTATGTGAATGAACCAAAGTAGATTAGATAAGAATTTGACGCCGAGAGTTTTGGTTGTGAACCATGCTATGCCATGAATTAAAGATCCATACACGCTGTTGATTGATTACTTGGCACATTATTTGTGACATAAGAGGTTGGATACGGATATCATTTGTGAGAACTCTACTTCCTGTTTCTAGAAGAAACCCACACAATAGCTAGTTTACAGCACACTGCAGTATGGTGTTACGGCGCTTGCATCGTGCTGTGATTGCATTTTACGTACTGCATTTTGCTGAATTCCATCGTGTATTTGCTTCTGTAGGTGTTCATCGGTAGCCATCACCTATACTCTTTCACTATCCTCTTGTTTTACGCTAATGAACATAATTAACGCACTGTAGCGTGAAAACAGTCCTCATGTATAATACTGCATTTATAGTGATTATGAGGTTACTGGTACTTTCAAAGTGGGAAAGTCATTTTGTACACAAAACGCATTGTTCTATTTGAGTGACCTGTTAGCTAGCTATAAGTAACCTAACTGTAAAAAAAACAAGAATGCATGCGAAGCGGTTATAAAGCCTCTTAGTGTCACCAGCGCTGTTACTATTACGACCGTGCTATTTCTTTCTACTGGTCCGCGAGTTATGTGCACCCGAAGATCGATGCTGAATTGGAAATTTCTCATTTTGAGTCAGACGTGTAGCGCTTATTAACTGAGTGGTATGACTCTAACTATGCCACGCGGAACGCAACTGTTAGAACAGGAGAGAGACAAGAGATATGCAGAGATGTGGAAACGCGCTGAGAAGGTCATAAAATGATTGGTTAACCCTTAAACGACAATTTGATCGGGCGTACACATTACTCAATTGAAATAAGAAGTGATATTTTCCCGATCAGCCTCAAATTCGTTTGTAAGTACTTCTCAGCCTAAGGTGACAGTGATGTCTCGGGTGCATGTACGGAGAATGCAGCAGTCACTCAGTCATTGCTAATTTGTCAGACGCTATCGCGGATACCGGCTAGAACACGTATGTTAACGTATGCCTGAAGTGACCTTTAAAACAGCGTTGTCTTCAGCGGTGCGAAAAAATACTTCGGTGATTCCGGATGCCTTGACACTTTACTGACATGATTTACCAAGTGAATAGAATTGATTGACTACACGGTTTTCGGCATGCTCCCTCGATTAGCCTGTCACAGTAACCGAAACGTATACAGTATAAACCCAAAGGAATGAGGCAAGGAGACGTGTGAATGAGGCCTTTATGTCCAGGCGGCCAATGCTGGTTGACAAATTAATTGACTAGCACGAAATTGGAAGCACTCTCTCTCGAAAAATAGACAGAGGGATGCCTCAGTGGTAAGATCTAAACTTGGAAGGAAAATACTGAAAATTTAATGCGGGAAGTGGTTCAGTATACGAGTACCTGCTAGTACACTCTAAAGAGAATAAGGAGAAACAACGGAGTTCAATGTTGGACTGGAGGAAAACGGATATAACACACGCCATACAATACATCAAAAAAGCTGAAGAAATAGGAAAGCAGAAGATTATAGAGAAGCAGGATTCTGATAAGAGCAACGGGTGAGTTGTGGAACGACGGTGGTCTTTGATCGGTGCGAACAAGAAAGAATAAAATGGACATAACCGATATGACCTAATTGAACCTAACATAGCTTTTGTCTCGTGGCCGACGGTGTACTGTGAATATGTTGGTGACCTACTAATCCGAAGCGACCAACGCATGTGAGGGCCGTACACCTCGCAACGTCGCATAATCATGTCACAACGACCTATGGCACCGTTGGTTCCTTTGCATACAGAGCGCTTCACTTCATGGCCTCGCAGTTGTTCGTGGCTGAACTTTCGGATGCCCATTCGGATCGTGTTTCTCTAGACCGTCCGGTTCGACGCCAGATCTTCCCAAGATCTGAAATTAATGTTACAACGCAAAAGACTTACCTGGACAACATCCTAGTATCTCCGCTTGTGACGGCCAAGATTTCGCTTACCTTGTTTCATATGCCTAAACAGCAGCTGCTTTTGGACACGGTCATCGCCCATCCGACGGGCGTAACCTAGCCAACAAAGCTGATTGAGTATGAACATGGCTTCCATCCCATCTTTGTCCGCTCGCCGCAGAAGTATAGACAACATCATTGAGTGGCAGACGCGGAGCTTAGTGGCCATCTTCAGGTTGTATTTCTTCCAGACACGTCTTTCAAGACATCCGGAGGCTGCATTAGCCTTCGCCAAACGAGTTTGTAACTCGCTGTTCGCGGACAAATCTGTCGACAATTTGCCACCCATGTAACAGAACTCTGCGCAGCTGTCGACAACTTTTCCATTGATGCGAATTTGGGGTGCACGTGCAGTAACAACACCTCCGCCCGGAGAAGGCTGGAATAAGGGATAATTCTTGCCTATGTTGATATCCAATTCAGACTTGTATACCGCGGTCTTGATAGCTGTGGCCATTCGCCGGATTTCATCGTCGCTGTGTGAGAATAGCTCACCGTCGTTTGTAAACAGAAGCATGAACATCGTTGAGATATTTAGCCGGGTTGGACATCAAAACGTCGAATATTCAGTAGGCGCTCATCCCGGCGGTATTCAACCTTGACGCCGCCCTCCGCCAAGTCATGAAGTGGAACTGTTAGCATGGTAGGATTCACTGCACACCAATATAATGGCGGAAGCTGAATTCAAGAGTACGTGCTAGACACTTCATACACTAGTTAATGTGATATAAAAAAAACATGACTGGGAGAGAGCCTCATTTATTAAAACATTCTGCTGTCAGGAGCTGGCACGTTTATACTGCATCCGAGCGGTAGAACGCAGGAATGTGCTTCACCTGTGGGATTTTGCAGGTAATTAACATTCGGTAGAGAAAAAACCTGTGTAGCGAAATACCTGATGAGAAGATCATTTACTTGCCGAAGCATGGGATTTCTAAGCTCACAAAGGGAACCCTAGATTAAGTGTCACTGTTCAATTTGTTGGTAGAAACCACCAGTTCGAAATGGGCTGCAGTAATATTGTCATGGCTATCTGGGCGAAGTTCCCGTTTTATTGTACAATAGTGTCTACTTTTGTTACGAATGATTCTCAGATGAATTGCCCCTCATGATTGAAAGCGACCCTGTGATGTGGCTTATCACTGAAGTACTCAGCGATGCGTAAAGCCTAGTTAGCTTAGTTCAATGTAACCGCATTTCTGAGAACCACAAACACTATTCCATAACGACTATTCCATAAACGCTATTCCTATTTATCGTGTGCTGAAGGTATATGAATTTCTCGGATGTTCAATCACACTTGAACGAAACAAGCTGTTTCTACACTGGTGCTGGTTCGAATTTGACCGGACCCCAGATTTCTCACTCATTCGTAACTTTTTGAAATGAATTATTTGGTTTCAGTAAATGTATTGTCTGAATGGTCAGATCAGATGGCGGCTTCTGCAGGATTGTAGTCAGTAGCAACTGACAGTCGGTTATCCGCACAAAGCACGTAACACATCAGGACATCGATCGGCGCAATTACGCAGGATTTACGCGGGCGCAGTTGTTTGTTGTAAGAACAGCAACAATCATTCTGCTGTTCTGTTCGTTTGTGGCAGGTCAAACAAACGAACGACATTGGCACATGCGTGCGCACACGCTAACACCGTTTCGTGTACTGTACATTCGTATCTCAAGGCATAATTTGGAACACTTCAGCTGCCGGCATATTCATTGAGCGTGATATGTTGTGTGTGGCCTTGTTTGTACGTGCATCCGTGCGTGTTCAGTCAGCAGCCTTCATGAGCACAACCAGAGATAGTGCACTACGGTTAACTGTCGCCAGAACTGGGGTGGCACATGTTGAGGACGCATTCTTTTATTTTGTGCTATTCGATGTAACCTAATTAGCTTAGTGATGCAGTGATGATTGTTATAGTCACAACAGAAATTCGCTGGAACGGAAAGCTTTTGAAGGTTGACAACCCGATTTCATGCGAATCGACAGGGCCTTGTCCTAAGTTGTATGCAGAAACCACACGTGCCAGATCGACGATGTTTGGCTTTTAGGCCTATACTTTCCTGGAATCACGTTGTGTGTGTTCATGAGAAAAACTTGAGTGTTTGATAGGTTACCATGAAATTGAATTGTAAACAGTTTACATTCGTACTTATTCTGTTATCAATGCTGTGCACTTCCGAAGACAGTTCTGTGCCTTGTGAGTGCACTACTTAACTCCATCTCTGGTCACTCATAGTATCTGCGTTAGCCTTGTTCTATCGAAAAACTATGAATGCTTCTGAACGTTTTAGTGTTCTATGGTACCTAATCCGCACTTCTGCGTTCATGGTGATCTTTTAAGTGGACCACCTGTTCCATATTCCAGATTAGATTCTAATTAGTGAATTATTCGGCGAAAAGAAATGAAATCTCTCCTTAGTAATCTGCGGAATTAAGAGCACTGTGCGTTGCGTAGGATTCGTGTCCTATTTAGCTGCTGGTTGGAGACGTTAGGGGAGATAGCGGCTTATTAGTGGTGTGAATTTTGCTGTTGTATGGCTTATTTATCCGTAAACTAGGGGCACATCATGGCAGTGTATGTCGTACAGCTATCACTTACTCTGTCTTACATATTTGCTGTTTGTTTGTAAGATATCGTTGCATAGCTCGATGTCAAGTGTTCGATTTTGGACATGGGGTTTATAAACGTAGTCACCATCCCCTCTTATCGCGTTCGTCTCACACATACACGCATTCGAGGTATCTGTATCAGTCACTGGTGTACTGCAGTCGTATATGAATTTGTTGTTTTGTGAACTGTTAACAGTATGTAAGTTTGTTAAAACTTTTTCTGCAAGTAGTCGTACATTAGGATAAGCATTCTAATGTCAACGTTACAAGCGCTGAAACTTTGTAGGTTACTTGCTGGTCGTGCACCGTTTAATCCGAATTCGCCTTGATCTCGTACTCAGTAACACACGCGTTTGGCACACGTTCACTGCGCAACTGTTAGGGTAGGTTTTGGCGTCACTGACACATTCAACCGATATCTAGTGTGCCAATTTGGCAACCCACCGAGTTCAACTGCTTCTGCATGCGCACATACCTGTTCGTATCTGGGCGTGCGCGCACATATTTGGCCGGTGTTTGTTAAGCTTCATGTCCCGGAATGTGAACGAGATGTCCCATCCATCTTCACGATGCCAAGCATAACGTTAACTTTTCCTCTTATTTTCGTGACAATTCGACTGCCTTGTTTAGAATTGGGTTTTTTCTAAACGGGACTATTCATATAGAATACCTTTTAGTCATTCTTTTTTCATGCTTATTCGACCGAATACTGTTAGACTTCTAATAAATCTCTGATTGATTGACTTTTGTTTCCGTTCCTTACAGGCACTCATATTATGGAAGGGTCTGGGAAGATGATTGTGACTGCGGTCGGCCCACATTCACAAGTCGGTATCATCTTCGGGTTGCTCAGTTCTCAAGGTGACGAAGGTCATGGCACTGCCTCTGGCAAGGCCGGAAAAAAAGGTAAATCTCATAGGTGATTTTTAAAGCTCAGTTTTAAAGTTCCCCACCGCTTGGGTCTGTTTGTGGAAGTCATTTTACACCTAGTAGGCTGGTAGTAGTGAATGCCGCTGGATTAGATCAGCGCTGTTCGGAACAATCTTAGGAATTAAGTATGGAGTTGCGATTTCTTCGCTTTGTCTTTACGAAAAGTAACAAGTGTCCGGTGTTTTTCAAGCCATGGTAAACGTGACGCCCGCTCGTCCATGAAGACCACAAAATTGACGTGAATACATAGTTTTTCGTTCTTCGCCAAATGCTTGTTGACTAGCCCAAAGATGAGCTCATTTTCACCACTGTTACAGGGTAGCTTATATGATCTGTTTGCTCATCACCGTTGAGATCGACAGTTTCGACATGTGAGTTCGGTTAGATTAGCTAGTCACCTTGTGGCCCTGTAACGTTGCCTCGTTTGTTGGAGGGCCTTCAGTTCCGTGGTGTTTTTACAACAGCACTACAGACTGTTTCGTGCACGTATACGTGCGACAACTCGTCCTGAAATTCACAGGTTAGTCAGAAAACACCAGATATTTGGTATAGATAATTGGTTACCTTCAGCATTCAATCAGACCTATTCAGCACATCTTGCATGCACGAGTCAGTTCATGCCCAGCATGGTTACAATCTCTGTACATTTCGGTGCATTTTACATTTGTACAGTGGCAATTGTAGTACATGGCCAATTTTGGCAAGTGACGTGCAGGAAAGACTCGATCTTGGTTTGGAAGAAGGAATAATCGTTGAGGAGACTGTCGTACCTGTGTAAACGACACGTTTCGCAAGATACGATGACTTCAAACGTCGACGTAAAATTTTTCAATCAGAGTACCACTAACAGAGAAGGCTGATACCTTCTAGGGAGAACAAAATGAGAACCCTTTACTTTCGATCATACTCTGAATGAGGCGAATATTTTTTCATTTACATTTATACAGTATGAAACCTCTGTCCCAGCTTTCAGTATGTTTACGTCTTTTAGGAAAACAGTCTGGGGATGCAATCATGTGAATAGACAAACCGAGATTCACTACGTATCACCGTGATAGAAGACTGTTTGTGTGGAGTACAAGCGGTCAGGCATTTGGGATGCAGTTCATGCACATATATACATTCATCTGGGTGCAGCCGCTATCCAGAAATCTAGCCGCGTAGGATACGAATTACTTTACATTTGCAAGATGAGCCAACCTTATCAACCTGATTGAATATTCAGTGCATTCTCAATGGACGATCGTTTATATCCCTGTTTCCGGGACTGGATGGGTAGACGAAGGACTATTCAAGACCCTATAATGCTATAATCTCATTACTGTTGTTAACTGGATAAACATTTGTTGATTATGCCGCACATACATTCGTACGAGGAAACTTCGGTATTATTACATCTATAAATTCAATTAACCAAGCGTTGATGTGAATATACTCTAGGTGGATTGAGCAGATTTCATTTTCGTATCGAAAGGCTGTTCATACAGTCACGAATTCAATCTCAGTCCAATTCTGGAATATTCCTACTAGCTTAGTCCAAATGATCTGACAGTGTCCAGCGTACATATCACATGATAGCCCACATCAGGTGTTGTAGAACCTGACCACGTATTTCATTTTGCCCTACCTACAAAAGAGGTCATACCTAGTTTACTCTTTACAGGTGCATAGTATGGAATATGAGAGCGTCTACTCGTTGTGTCACAAATTAGGGTTGCTATCCGGTTGATCATCCACCTTGTCGGTATGCTTTTGCAGGGAAATGGCTCAGTCAGGCATCGATTAGTTTGACCGACTTCAATGTTTCTAATTTTGCACAACTCATCAGTGTGTATAGTCATTTCATGCAACCAAATGGAGGAAAGAAATTGACTTCATCTCTGCTCTCACTTGATTAGGGTCGTTCATCCAGTTGCCTTGGGAAATTCACTGCTCATCTGTCAGCTATGCTTTATTCCTAGTGTACTTCCTTTTACGTTTGGGAACGGGGTGCTATTTGTGACAGTTTCAGTCTCTCCATGATTTCCTGCCCAATTCAAGTGTAGATTTTTCACTGTCCATGTCTGTCGCTCACGGTTCGCAGACGTTAACTCACTTAACCGGTTTCCGACAGAATCTGGCGATTGTGCATTCAACTCGATTGTCACTTTTACAAACGTTAATTGTGTTCGTTAGGACTCAACCAGATCCAACCGTTGAGACACGATAAAGCGCGAGATGTTACTAAACCGATTGAGCGTGAGAGTAGCCATTGGCTTCATAAAAGGTTAGGTCATCGTTGTTCTTGAGGTCGCAATGTCAAGGTGACACTTGTGTGACTGTGTGTGCGCACATGAATATCCGTGCGTTTGTGCACGCAACCAGGTTGCATCGTCTGTTAGATGATGATTGTACGTTTGCAACGATTGACGACACAGAGAATTGAGTTAGCATGTGACACATCTTTGGATTGCGCAGTAGAGATCTGCATGTTTGCCAAGCTTACGTATCAGTTTATAAGTATTCTTGTCCCCTACTTTGTGCTTATGCTTTGAGGATCTACGTTTTCCCTCATTTACACGTTTTATACTTTTAGTAAATTATGATCTAAGCAGAAGTGTTAGGGCTGTTTTAATGAATAAATCTAACGGCGCTCCTTACTCATGGTGCTTCGAATTTCGTCACTTTCCTCAGCGATCTTCACTACCTTTTGTGGTCTGCTTGTCGTTTTCAGGGCGATTTTAGGTTTATCAATTAGAGTAGCAGATCAAGTTAATTGGTTTTTCGTTCAAAGCTGGTGTGCTCGTTTGCCGACTTGGAGTTCATATGTGGTGTGGTTACCAGCCACGGGGGACTCTCGTGTTCCGGCGGTCTGTTTGTGAAGGCGTCCACTACTGTGGTTCAATTTTTGTCTGCTTCGTAGATAATCACCGCTCAGTTGTTAGCAGAGCATTCGTTTGATGGCCGAAACTTGGTACATTTATAAGAATTGGCCTTTTTCGTTCCCAACAGCCTGACTTCTATGCTAGAAATTTTTCCTAGGAAGCCATTTTCTTGAAGACGCTCGCAACTGCTAAACCTCTGATAACTTTCGATTTGCCTTTTGGAACCCCTTCTCTACAGTTGTAATCTTTTGGCAACCCAGTTTCGATGATCCACACATCCGTACTTTACTAGCCTATCAATTGGTTGCCTACATCACATGTTAGTGACGTTCACCTGCACATGAATTATTTATTTCTTGTTTTGAGGAGTGTCTGATTAAGTTTCTAAGAAACTCCACCGATGAAATCGTGAAATTGAAAAGAGTTGAATCAGAAGAGTATGATCAAGTTGTGATGACTATCTCGGTTTAGTTGTAGAGATGGTGCATTATTCATGGCTCTTAATGTTATGTTATTTCATGAACAAACTAGCGATAACAACCTACTCATCGAATCATCCATTGGCCTAACGTGAAATCCATTGTTTCTATTATACAGGCAATTTTTTCAACCTTCCTTGATGGGTACACTCATTTTCGAACCGACTGGATATCACTGACCCATTTTCTACTTTCGATTCATCTGAAAGATATTGTCTTTATTGTCAGTACTTCATTGATGGTTTTTACGGATGCATAACTTCCCTATAAAGCTATAAACAGTGTTGTTTTAGAATTAAAATTCATTCATCTATTCACAGCAAACTTATGATACTGTTTTCTGAGTTGTGGCTTACCTCAGCAGCGACACGAAAAAGTAACGTTTATGAAAAATGTTAAAAAGTTATAAGAGAATTTTAAATCATCCTTATACAATAAATTTAAGCATATAGGTTGTTTGTCATAAGTTCTTGGGTTGGAAAATACGGTCAAGAGAAACACTAACAGTTGACTCAAAGTTTAATGGTTATGGCTGTTATCACTTAACCGTACCTGTTTCAGTATACTTTATTTTCATCTCTAATTAATTAGTGGTAATTGGATCGACCGACCTGTTTGTTTATAATTCTCATGCATGAGATGAGTACATCCACCTGTTTTTCACGGTTGTTCAATGTTTGCATTTCTATTATGGTTTCACTTACTTGTCAGCAGACAAGAAAAAGAAAGGTCCTGATACGAATACGGATCAACAAAAGAAGGGTCACGGTCCGATCGATGGCTCTGTGCCGGAACTCGATCCTAAGGTTGCTGTTCAACCTGAGAAGCCCAAAAAACCGAAGAAAGCACGTCGAAAAGAACAGTCGGTTTTGCAGACAAAATTAACGAAATTGGCTATACAAATTGGTTATGTTGGTACGTTTTGTTACACTGATCTTTTCATGCTTATTATTAATCTGGTACTTGTCAAGTGTTAAACCCTGATGCATGTTTAGTCCCTCAGGTTCGTTATTAGTTTTTGCAGCTGACGTTCCAGTTCTTGCAGCGCAGTCAGTTTGTCTATTGAAATATCCTCTAAGCCACTTGGTGTTCGTTCATGTCCCATTGATAGGGCTCGTCCTCGTTCACCTCGTTTCCAGTGTTTTCTGACCATACTTAACGTGTTTACAATGAATCACGCTTACAAATCGTAATTGAAATCATTTCCATGTTCAAAACTAGTCTTTTACATACGTCGAAACGTACTGGAAGGTAACCGTTAAATTGGAACTGTTTACTAGTTTATTCTATGGATAAGGTTTTTGAATAAATAATCCATAAAGTTAATTTGTTTTTTATTGCTGTTTAGTTTTTCGCAACATGCTTCCTATTAACAGTTGCTTGTTCTCATCCTACTGAAGACCGGTAGCAAGTAAGACAGTGGATTATTGACCGTTTCTTAGTGTGGAATTTTCTTGCGTTAGGTTGACTCAATTTCTTGAAGTAGTTGTCAAGCCATACGCTACCTTGAATCGATGTACAAGCAAACCCCATCTCGGAGAACAGATAGAATGGTATCGAAACGACTTTCACGTTTTTCAGTTTTCCTCTTCCCATTATCCTTCGATCTATCTGTGTTATTTCTTCTTTTGTCTGTGAAACACTGACAAGGTCCATCCTGTGTTTCTCTGCATTTTCAGTTAACTACACTTAAAAGCTATTTAGTTAGTCCCGGTCATACACACAATGCCTGCCCATTTGACCTAGATTCATTTTCTCCGGTTCCTCGTATTTGTGTTTCTTGGGATTTTTAAAGTTCGACTTAGTTGTTGGCAATTTCTCCCAAAAAGATTGGTTTCTCTGTGTGTTTACTTGACCTCATTTAAAACTTGTTGTCCTCATGATACTTCCTGAAGTTCTATCCACTTCAGCTACCTAAATACAACCCGAATTTGCTTATCTGTGCCTGTTGCTTTCTATTTTGTGCCAAGGGACGTTTATTCTTTCTGTCAGCGGAGAAGGACAGTTCATCATGCAGCCTGGCATTTCTTCCCCCACCCCCCAACCCGTAGACACTCAGTGGTCTCGACTTTTGCTCGATCACGCTTAGTTGTTGGAAACTCGAACCGTGTGCTCGATTGGATTATATGTGAAAGATCTGCCTGACTTGTTTTGTTTAGTCTGTGCCGATTCTGGTTGTATCGTGTTTGCAGTTGACGTAAATTCGAGCTATGGCATTGAAAGAAATTCGATTAGGTTTATCCTGTAAACGTTTTGAAATTGCGCACTGCATTGCGGAAAACAGATTTGGGAGAGATTTAGCAAGTCTGACGTGGTGGATCATTTCGTGACTGACAGGAATGGATTGCAGTATGCTACTCTTGATTACATACTGGCGGTATTGTTTACCATTGAGCGGTGCTACTAATTACTAAGGTGTAAGTAAGAGCGTATAAAAATCCACAGCTTCCTGTGGAATAGGAAACATTGAACGGAAATCAATTACGGCCGAACAGTTTACTGGGAACTCACAAGCCGGTGTTGCGGAGCATACACCATGCATGTGGGTGTTTAAGGTTGTGTTTGAACTGTCGTACACTGGTTTTTGTTCGTACTGAAAAACGACCCTGGTCAGCCATCCTTTTTGTTTACAATGGTTGTGATTTTTACCGTTGTGTGACTGCGAAAGGACATTTTGTATTGATCGTTTGTGATGATCCACGTTTTCATCAATACCAGATGTAATTTGTCGACACCCTGGGGATGTTACTACTGGTATTCTGTTAACACGCTTGATTAACCTTAAGAAAGTGATTGTATCAGTCTTTGCCGTCGACTTATGTCAGCCTGTCTATCTTATCGCCCTAGTTGGATGAGAAACATGTCTAGCGATTTACCATCGCTCATTCTGAAGGCTTATATCACACGTGATATCTGTTGCTAGGACGTTTGTTGTACACCTCCAAAGCGCTCAGCTCCATGAGCTTATTTTGCCAATGCAGTTAGAGGTTGGGATACCACACAATTTCAAAACAGGGATCTGGTAAATTCTCACTTATGTGCGATAAGTGTGATACTCTTAAAGTGTTGGTCAATGTTGCCATTAATTTGTTTTCGTTTTGGGAATCCTATGGAATATCCAATTCTTACTGTTGCCATTTTTTAACTTCGCCGTTACCAGCGCGTGTAAAACTAGGATGACAGACTTGATGTACAGCCTACAACGAAAACGTTATTAACATGCCATGGTGAAGCATACAAGTTACATAAAGTTCTTCCATTATTTTATATCGACGACAGCTTTTATGGAAATCTCTCTGTCGCAACTGTGAGCATCTATCTATGGTGAATTCCATTCAAACGATGCTGTACGAATAATGCACATAAGCATCACATTTTGCGAGGTAAACTAATGAGGTTGATAATTTTGATCGTTCAACAACAAACTCACTATCATCAACCACCCAAATATTTGTAAACAATGCCTAGTCGGACGTTGTTTCCGGAAGCAGTGCACAACAAGGACACATCTACAATTTGCTGTGATCACTCTGAATAACTGACTATCCAGCTGGTTTACACAGTGATTATAGGAAATGTTCAAATATTCAGCAATAACATGATTGGCAAATTGTAAGTATGTCTTATGATGAATGGCAGTATTACTGGAAGGGGCTTTATGGGATTAACCACTGACCAGCTCTTTTATGTCTATATATATTTCTGTTTTTTGTTATTGTTGGGAAAATAACGTTCGATGTAGATGTTGAAAATCAAGTTCACGGACCTGAACAATATAGTTTATTAGAAAGACGCGTAGGTTTCTACGGTTTGTAGAAAATAGAAATCGTTATTTTTAGTTCACGGCTTGTTTACTGGTTAGTTTTGTTTGTTCAGTGGCCAGCTTTTACCTACAGCAAGCTTTGACTTCGCTTTTGTTAACCTGTCTTCAGTTGTTTGCTGCGATTAGTTGTCTGGCTGAAGATCATTATTATGATCTGTCGCTGATATTCCGGTATGCGATTGAGTATCCTGAACCGACGGACCGAGTCCGTCTTGCTCGAATGTTTCGCTTCGGTTGGTTAGCTTGAATTCTAGGCAGACTGTGTTAATTGGACCTCGTTCACGATTATGTACACTTCTTCAACCTCTTCTGTTTTTTCTTAAGCTTATGCAATTTCGTTTTGTTTTATTTTTATTCATTTGTTCCTTGGTCATCATTGCCTTCGTCGATTAACATGCACTTTCGTAAATGAATGCAACTTTTCTCTCTCTCTACGTAAGAACGACAAATTCGATTAGCAGTCGTTTCTGGTTTGATCTGCGGTGAATTGTTTGAAGTACAATGAACCAACGAATTCTCTCTGTTTTATAATTCTAAAAGATCTCGTGTGCTACGGTCATAACGTTGGTACTGGTTTAGTTCCCGTTGTCTTGACTGTTCTACAGCGTATCACTAACATTAACGGGGTTTCAATAGTAGCTTGTAATAAAATACAGTTGCATCCATTTAACATTCTTTAGACTGAATTACTGGAGAATCGTTGCACTGTACTAACAATGTATCACTGCATCACCACCAGTGTCTCTTTTGACTGTCATGCCCATTGCAGTTCTTTTCTGCTAGCTTCACTTTTCCATTATACCGCTGATGAGGACTTCAGAGTTTCCTTGTTTAGCAGACTTCTGGAACTCGGGACTCGTTGCTATTTAGAAAGGCTTGTGAGATAACTTACCGATGAATCTGTAAACCTAATCGATCAACAAAGGGATGTATGCACATAGTGAAGTGGTCCATATCAGCCAAGGATTGCAGACGATCGCGATCGATTCATCGGTTGAGATGTGCCCATTCAGTTGAACTTGTTTTAGTGCTATCGCGCTAACGTGCTATCCAGCAAGGCTCTGAGCTAAGCTGTGCATATGAAGTCAGTCTCGGTGGGGTTCTGTTCGTGTGTGCAACGATGAGATCCACTGTGATTCCTGACGTTCGGTGCTTTACCGGCATCACTATTAGATACTCGAGTCGATATACAGACTTACCTTCATTTATCGATTATTCTATCATGCGTTTGTATAGTTATACGATCCTCATTAGTTACTAATATGAAGAACGTCGCTCGAGTTGATTGGCGTCATGACGTATTCGACTGTAGATCGGATCGTCATCATCATCATAACAGCCATGAGCCTGATCAAAAGGTATTGCCGCTCGGACCACCGCTCACCTCAACAGTAACGTGAAGAATCTTAGAAGAAAACGCTACCAAGAAGTTTGAAAATTAATAAAAGAAGACTAGGCGGAAGAACAAGAAATGGTATGGATACAGGTACGCCATTGACTACGATACATCGCCGTCTCGGATAGCGCCTCCAACCAGCGGTTTGAGTGATCACGAAGACCCTATCCAGGCAGGTGACACCTGCCCACTCTGCTCAGTGGAACAGTCAGGGTCTCCATATTTCGTGACCACGTTGTTGGTTAACCACCACGACGTTTTACCCAACTGTTGGTGATCTCAGCATATAATGCCCGGTACGGTAAACGATTAGATGACATATGGAGTACGTGACCCAACCATGGCAAGCTGTGTACCGTGATTAATTGACCAATTGATCTAGCGCAAGGAAGATGCTCAACACCAAGCCCACTGGATTCACGGACCGCACCCTCCAGAATGTCGTCCATGACAAAATTGAACAGAAATGGGGAAATCGGACACCCCTGACGAACACCACTGGAAGTGATGAACACACGGGACAGTTGTCCATAAACTCTCACCCTGCTTGCACAGTAAGCATGCAGTGATCTCTATAGATTCACGTATTCCCTTGGTACTCCCTTGCGGAGAAGGCAGCTCCAGAGAACGTTACGAGCAACTGAATCGAAAGCAGCCTTCAGGTCCAAAAAGACTATGACTGTCGGCTGTCTGTAAGAGTGCCAATGTTCCAAGATCCGTCGTAAGGTAAAATGTGGTCAACGCACACCCGACCGGATTCTATCACTAAGTCCAGAGGGTCCCCAGAGGTC
>JTDE01021002.1:45707-68762 GCA_014338405.1 Paragonimus skrjabini miyazakii
ACTTTTCAAAGAAGGTGGAAAGTCCGCAGTAGAGGCCTTGATTCGGTTATTTCGACTTGTGTGAACAACGGACACTGTGGTGACCTCACTTAATAAAAGTTTTCATATTGAAGAAAAGTTTTGGTGGCTCTCGAAATTAGCTTGACCTCAGTGATTACTACAGTTCTGGCATCCGTTATACTTTGTCGACTCACTGCAGCTCGGGAAACAAATATTTGGGCAAGACGGGAAGGGTTCGCCTTGTCCGATGATTTGTTGGTCAGATTTTTACTCTTCGTCGAATTCCGGAACAGCGTCACGCGTACTGCTGACCAAAAATTAGCGTATTTCTCGATTGCAAAAGTGCGTTCGATTCGCTGGATTGATCTACACTTTTAGAGTCGCTTAAACACAGGAGTGTACAGACCAAGTATGTGAACATACTGTCGGCGCTTTTTTTCCATACTTCTGCTCAGGTTAGGGTTTACAGTGAACAGTCTGACAGTTTCAGCATCAGGAGTGGCCTACGTCAAGGCTGTCTACTTTCACTTTTTTTTTTTGATTTTGTCATTGTCGAAATAATGGAGGAGTCTCTCTAATACTCACAGGATGTCATCGCGGATCTTCCACCTGGTGAAAGACTGGCTGATCTTGATTATGCTGACGACAAGGTGTTGCAGATTAGCAATTTTCAAGCAACTCACAATGCTGAACACTATTTCACATTCTGCTATATACTTCGGAAAGCGTTCCACAGGTTCAACGTGTAGTGTTTAGACAAGACTGTTGGGATTACGTAGATTTGGTGTTGGGTAATGAAGCTATGGAAGATGTCGACCAGTCCGTTTACTTGGGAAACTGCATCAGTGGCGGTGGTGAGGGTGGTATGGGGAATGAATTAGATGCAGGTATCTCTAAGGCTAGCGCGATGTTCCCTAATCTGGGCACCTATGGCGACAGAGAGTTATCTCTCTGGTGTTCAAGGGTCGCGTATATGAAACGACGGTGACGGCTGTATTACTTTACGACTGCGAAACATGGCCACTCAAGGCAGATGACATGGATTGTCTCCATGTATTTGACCACCGATGTCTGTATTCGGTCACTCGCATTGGGTGGCTCCAACGAATGAGAAACGAAGAGTTTTTGTGGGCGCATATTTGGTAGAGATTGCCATTTGAGTTTCTTTGCTCGATCCTTATATTTTTACAGACTTAGATGGCTAGGCTATGTATTAATGACGTACAGACTTAGATGGCCACATTAAACACTCTTTGCCGACGCTGCGGCCAATTAGTTTAAGGTGCGAGGTGGACTGATGATAGGCTGGCGTAGAGAAATGAATTCATTTACCAAGCGGCTGATCACTACTGGTCAGGTTTATTTCGCGGCCTATGAACTTCATGACTCACAGTGTCGGTGACTGAAGATGTTAGGTGAGATGGCGGCTAACCGAGTTCAATGGCTTGAATCTTGGTGTTGTTTGTCCGAGTTGTCTGTGAAGTGAGTGCATTTAAAGACGCCGGTTAGTGAAAGCCGTAAGGAAGCTGTCTTGCTGATGACGCCTTACTCTCACCTACGGCTTGGTTGTTTGTTTTGAAAGTGTAGGCACCTTGATATTGAATGTTCGATTATAGACGTTATTTTTATTAATTAGGTCCCGCCAACTTTCTTTTCCCCCTCTCATCTTATGCAGGGTTTGCCTTTGTTCTTCTTCCTGGTTGTGTTACAGTTAAGCATCAGTGTGAACCACTGTTGTATTACTGTCCATGATAATTGTGATGACAGTGGCGATGTTATCAGTGTGACAACGCCTTTACGATTGTGCCTCTCAAGCTTCGTTGATGTACTTTCTTGTCATCGAAGGTGACCTAGGTTGACGAAAAAAGTTCTTATCTTGAGTATACGCGCCTCAGTTTCATATTCGTATCGTTCTTTCGGCTGGCATTCATTATCCCCTTTCACTTCCTTGTCGGTAAGACCGCAGTCCTGGTTTATTGATGTTAAATGTTTGCATGTTTGCTCTTTCTGTGCAATATCTACTTCATCACTCGCAGTCGACATCCGTCTATAGATCTGTTTCTTTTCTGGAAGGCATCTGATCGGACTTGTTTATGTGGCTTGAAGTTTTGAGATTCACCTGCGCTGAGTCAGGACGGATTTTGTGTAGCGATTCGTATGTGCATTTTTCATGCCTTGTGTTCTAACTGGACCCCACTTTTACTTAAATTTTCTTAGTGCCTGTTTGCTTTCGTCATTCTCACTGGTTTTCTCGTGCTATTTGTTGTTGCTCTTATTGTCGCATGTCAGTGAAGAATCTGATTCTCATCCACGTTTTGTCGCAGCATATAAATTGGAGTTAAATTTTCCGTTGGCTTCCATCTTCACTGAGTCTCTGTTCGGAAGTTGGGACGCTTTGTGGAAGCGACGTTCAAGTTCATAACACCTATAGTTCCAGTTGCTCGATGCTGATTTTCTAGTTTCGATTTCAACTCCTAACGTGGGGATCATCATCAGTATCGTTATCTGTTACTTCTAAGTGTATTCAAATAACTGTCGCAGAAAATAAAATATCATGACACTTGATTGATTGACCATGCTTGTTGTTGATACTGACCGGCCATATGACGCGCGCGAATCGGCATTAGGCGATATGTGTGCACCCTCGATCATGCACGTAATACTGTCCAATTCGATCGGATGTGGTCGTCATTTGCTTGTCGACCTGCATCCATTTGTATGTTCCTTCACCCGCCGCCCGTGTGCTAATTCGTCTGCCTGCCCATCTGCCTGTTAGCCTGTCCATCTGCATGATTGCCTGCCCGCCTTTCACGCTGATATTTTGATCTGGTTTGCAATTCTTCAGGTGTCCATTGCCCATGCGTTTATTAGTTAGTTCAAGTGTGGTGATACTGTCCCCTAGGTTGACGCAAACCCGGTCATCACCACTCCTATCGATTTTTGCATGATTATTTCATTCATCGTTTCCCTTGTTTGTCCAGCACTCTTCGGTTGTTAGCCATTTCATTGGGTTTCGCCATCTTCGTTGGCTGAAGTTTCAAATCAAATCCAGCTTTGAAAAAACCGGTGGAGTTCTAATGGTGTAGGACACTTTCGTGTATCTGGAAGGAAGCTGAACCGCTTTTCTATGTCTATTTTGCTGTAGACAAACTTCATTCTAGGTGGAATCACACATTTAGATCCTTGCCAACGACCATGGCAGCAGCGATACTGTTGAGACTATTGATATGCGATTATAACTCTGCGTTTTGTGTTCCATCCTCAGTCATTTTAAATTAGTATAAAACAATGACCGCTGACCTTCAGTTTGTTGACTGCAGTCATTATAGTTCCTTCACGGATCTGCACTCTTTGAAAAACCAATGAACGCTTCTTTTCAGCGCTCACTCCGCACAAGTTAAGTGTTTACAGTATGCTATCGTGAAGAGAATGTAAAGTCAGGATCATTTAGCAACAGCGAGTGGATTCGATATCGCCATAACCAACGCGTAGTGCGCTCGTTCTTGACTTACCGCACTTTTACATACACGCACTCTTTCCCGGACTCTGATCGTTCACTTGATACTTGCTGAGTACCGCTCGTTTTTCATTTAATCGATTTTTACACTAGTCCGCCCTGTGTACAACTTATGTGCTCGGCTGAACACCGTGTCGCAAGCACGTCATGATGTCCAGTCGAAGGAAGCGGTTATTGATAGGACAGGTTCATGTGAAAGTAAATCAATCGTAAATGAACACTAACCACCTTAAGCCAGTTAGGTGATCAAATATTGAGGAGTGAGTGCGCGTACGTAAAAGTACAACTGATCGCGATCGAGAGTAATACCTTTTATCATGTCAAGTTCCTGTTGGTTTACTGATGTTATATGACCTATGTCATTGGTTTTCTGACAAATGTATAATGCGCCTAACTGGTCTGTGTAGGCTGGACCGGAGAAATCACTCTGCACATTTTCGTTATCCAAGTGTGTAGTTCGTTGCTGGTTTGTTGCTGCTCTTTTTTAATCCAGAACACACCAATTTTAGTCCCTATCAGTGCTACTGATGTACTGTTTTTACGCTAACCAGTGAACTTCATGCCAGCTGTAATGATCCTCGTCTGTTCGCTGGTTTACGCATAGCTCGAAAACAGATCCCCAGACTGAA
Source organism: Paragonimus skrjabini miyazakii (assembly GCA_014338405.1). Classification (NCBI taxonomy): domain Eukaryota; kingdom Metazoa; phylum Platyhelminthes; class Trematoda; order Plagiorchiida; family Troglotrematidae; genus Paragonimus; species Paragonimus skrjabini miyazakii. The sequence goes on from JTDE01021002.1 coordinate 49,854, forward strand.
AACAATATTGGCCCCAAATACTCCTACCATACTGTTAAATGAATGAATAAGCAAACTTCAGCCGTTCAACAAAATCGGTGGATTCCGAACGGAGCCAACAAGGTCAATAGGAAACCATCACTTGAGTAAACCAGGGTACCCGGGCCACAATCTATTAACAGAAAAGTAATCCATTAGACCAAAATAATGTTGATAGGGCGTAGCTATTTACAGTCAGACGGCTGAGTAACATCGTAGAGGAAGCGAATTTTCGCACACAAAGTTTGTTTAGTATCTTCGTCTTTGCCCACTTGTGTAAACACTGTATGTTGAGTCGTCCTGTTAAGAAAGTAACTATAACAGCGATCAAGATTTATTTGGGTGAGATTTGGTCTTGCCATCTATGCTTGCTACTCAATCAATTCTCCAGCGTAGTTCTTCTCCGAGCTGAGTAGTGATTTCTTTGACAGAAGTTGAACATGACATATATGCGATCATAGCTTTCACATTGCGATAAATATTTTGACTTCTCAGTTTGTAAAGCAGCAAAACGCTGGGGTTTTGCTCATGTTGGATCCCATCATTAGTCCACCTGGATTTGAACTCTGGTTCACGTGTTTGTGGTGCGGCTGTGTTGGTCATTGCTCTATCAACTTCAGGTTAGACACGACAATCGGAATGTCAGACACATTTGCTCGTGGCCATGCATCAGCTACCCGATCGCCTCCAGAGTGGACATTGACTGCCCTGTAAATTTCACTCGATATGCTCCAAACATCAGAACTTACTGCTCGATCTGAAGTCACCGTTTTCATTTGACCTGCTGGAAACCACTTTTCGTCATTCTTGAGCACACTGGAATTTCAATGAATATCAGTTGAGCAGCACTCACAGTTGATCACAGTTTTCCTGTTCAGCCAGACTTTGTAGCCAACTCGTATCACGAAGAAGTACTATCGAGTAGAGTCAGAGTTAACCATTAGTGTCTGAGCGTACTCCAAATAGGATTTGCGCGTTCAGTCAATGACCCAGCGATAAGGGCTTTTTGGTCAAATTGAAATCACACATTTCATTAAACCCGCTGGATCCTGTTTTTATTGCTAATGCGTAGTGAGGGTTTGTTTTTGAAATCAATTTAACCATCTATCGCGTAATTCCCTCTTACCTAGTGTGAAGTCCAGGATGCAGTGGTCAACGCACTGGTCTCATAAACGTGTGCGTTGGAGTTTGGTTCCTGATCGGGTTGTTGCATTTCAATGTCTAACGTTGTACAATGACAGGTGCATGAGTTTTGGAGAATCTGGGTTACAATTTGTACTCCTGTCCCAGTGTATATTGTTTTTTTATAGTTTACTTACTTATTTGTAAAGTAATGGCAGTTAGTAAATCGAGACATTGATGACCAATAGAAAAGTGTCATGTAAATAGCATCTTACTATGAAATACAACCCAGTCCTTTGTTTGCGAGTTGCACATATTAGGTCACACTCTTTCTCCTTTCTAGCCGTGATCTCGCACTGTTTTCTCCTACGATTGATGATATGAGGCAGACATCAGCGTGAACTGTTAATGTAGTATTGTAACTGTTGATGTTGCTAATATTTCAATTTTCTCATTTCATTTTTTAGCAACGTTTGCGCAAATCGGGACAATCAGACCGTCACCTCACAGTTATCTTAATCGTGGTCTATCTTTATCGATTAGTAACCGTGCTGAATCCAATTGCTAACGAATCAGAGTGTTATTTTAAAAAAGTACTTGAGTAGATTAAAGACAATTGGATTCGTTACTTTGCAAACTCATTATCTACGAAGCACTTGATGCTTGTGGACGTACGTACTGTCATACATACGTACGTGAAAACGATTGTTGCGCATTCCGTTTACTTTGCGTGGGCAAAGTTCAGTGTTGCGGACTTTGACACAACCACCATCCTTTCAACCAGTTTTTTGAGCGCGCTGGCAACTATTTCAACCGTGTGTTTGACTATGTTTCTTTTGCCAGCTTTACACTAGAAGTACAATGATTCAAGTATTGTTGGCTGTCCACTATGTTATAGTGAAGCAAGATTGCTTCCTCTAGCAGACAGATGGTCTATTTTTTTTTACATCCATCAAGTCCAAACTTGTGTAGCTGTGTATCTGTATGGTTGTCTGCCGACCACTTGAAACAACCGGGCTATCTGATCATACGTTTTGGAGCTCAGCATGAAGCCGTTCTTCGGTGGCTTTGGTCATGTCGGTGTGTGTTGTTTGTCAACCTGTCACTCGTTTTCATCATAGTACCTAAAATTATTCTCAGTTCAGGCGCAACAGAAAAGCCCGATGTTCCCTCTCACTTATGTGTGCGTGCGCGCATGCTTGGTTGGCTTGACAACTACACTGTCAAAAAGAAAATAGCATCTCATAGGTTTCGGCCAGGACTGTCTATCAGATTTAGTAGGAAATGTGATCATTGACTTCAGTAATCTGGCTTGCCACTTGACGCTTGCATTTCGTTGATAATTGTTGGAGACATTGTTCCATGCTGTTCTGGAGTCTCATTGTGTCTATGGTTCACTGGCAGAGATTCTCGGTTTTTGCGATCAGAAAGTGTCTGATATTTCTAATTAGTTCTGTATGTATGGAGAAAGCACTGAACAGAGATGTGATCGAATTCTGCTTTTCACTTTAAACCTTTTGATTGACATTGTACGATGAGGTCTGACAGTTGTATTCTGCAAAATCTAATGGCTGATTCCCATTGGCTAGAACAATTTATAATATTCCATGTTACTGCACTACTGTTTACTGGAAATACTTCGGTTCAATGGTACATATTCACTTTTCTCATCCATCCAAAGCATTTTGTTTGAATAGTTAAAACCATTGTTGTGTTGCACAGTGTAAGACGATTGATTCCGTCCACTTTAAGCTCGGAAGTCGGTGTACTGTCCGTGCACACCACATGAGCCACAACAGTAGGACTTCGTCATAGGTCTGATGATGTTGCTGCCCAAATCAGCCATTCATGATTTGCAGATTTTTTCAGCGTTTCAATTTGGACGACTTTGATCCATTTATGTCTCCCTCACTTTTTGTTTGTCTAGTTGCCTTTTTTCTCCAGCTTCTTTAGTCAGAAGTATCTGCTTGAAAATATGCGGATCACTATCGTATTTTAACATGTCCTAAAGTCGATCTAATTCCTTTCGTATGTATCTCTGGTGTATCGCTGCATATCTACTTGGTGTGGTTCCTTACGCTGTCTGTTTTTCCTGATTTTGTATTTGTGTCCGATCAGGATAATAATCTGGTGCGTCATTTAGACGCATGTGAGACAATGGGGAATGCGACTGCGATTTGTTCGGACAAGACGGGTACCCTCACGACCAATCGAATGACCGCAGTTCAATGCTACATTGGTGGACGACACTACCGCGAGATTCCCAACCAGTCCCAACTACCGCCCGCTGTCGTAGATTTGATCGTGACCAATATATCAATAAACAGCGGTTACACATCCAAATTATTGGTATGTTCCACAGTTGCTTTATCTAATCACTCCTGATCAATACTCTAATAAATGTGAACGTCACAACCACACGACGAGCTGGGTAGGTTTGTTTGCCACATGTTGAAGACCACTCACATAAGACCACAGTTTTTGCATTCTGATCAACTCTTCTGATTCACTTCGTAAAGTTGCACCAAGCACGAGCATGTTTCCTGACTGAACACACTAATCCAAATTTCCAATGACTTAAGACGTTGTTCACGAACACCAGTGACCTAAGCTCGAATGAAGTGTCCCAGTTGGAAATCATCGGGTTTACTTGTCAGGACAGTTGTGTTTGTCCACAATACGCACCGTTGATTGTAACTAAGCACTTAACTGTGACGATATGATCATACCTATTATGATGTCATCACAGCGCTGCAGCTCATATCCCGGTCACGGTGAGGTTAGATGCGTTACTGGTGAATGAAAACTCAAGTGTACTATTTCTTATCAGAGCGGACCGGCAGCTACGTTCATTCGAATGAAAAACCATGCAAGTGTTCGATAATTGTGATTTGCCGTAGTTAACATCCTTCTTGATTTTCACTCTGCTCCACTCTTCGATCTTCTGTGTTTCATCCGTCATTCCCGGGATTTTATTGACTCTGTTCCAGTTTTGGATATGTATGCTGGAATTGCTAACACTGACAACTTCATCCATATCACGCACATGCACTGTTACATTTATGATGATCATATCCCTTCCCCTCCCTTTATGTTTTTTTCTTTGTGATCAAGGCTTACCTTTTTATTTTTGGTTGTATGGCAGTTAAGCATCAGTGAAACTCAATGACGTATTGCTATTTATGATGATGGTGGTGATATCCTTTCGATGGCAGTTACAATTACAAACTTCCTCCTGTTATGGTACACCGTTTGAAACAAATTAATAAAAAAAATGCTCACAGCTGAGAGATCCCACCTTTCTGTCAACTGTATTCGATCATGGTTGCGGTGTTGGATGTGTATTCCTGTAGACTACGCCACTTAGCTAGCATACAGCGCGGATCACCTCCAATGCAACCATTCGGTTCCGTTGTGGATGCATGCATTTTCCCACTCTGACATAGGTTTCCAATCTATTGCGCGGGTTTCGGATTCCTGAAACACTTTCACATGGTTACGACCGACACCCAGGAATGGGCATGTTTGTGTGTTCAGTGCGATTGTGGGATCGCGTGGGTGTACTACCGATAAGCCAGCCCATCGATTTTTACCAGGTTAATGCATACCGGAGAAATGAACGAACCCCATTCATGTTCTTACGCGGTGGATTAGCCAGTATCATAGAAAAACACTGTGTGCATCGAAATTTGACACAAGCACAGTTACGTAACTCGAACGTCCGGACAAGCACGATAGTCATGAAACGTACCATCAATAATACAGTTAAGGTTTGAATTAGAGTTGCTTGTGTCGCATACCACTATATTTTGTCATTCAAAGTCGCTCACCACTTTCCAACTACAGTGATATTTTCAAGTCGACTGTTAGTTTCTTCTGTACAAAACAGATATTCGACCTCCGTTGAGTTGCACACTTTTGGATGCGTTCACAAAGCACAATAGTTGTAAAAATCACCTTAAGAGATAGGCGTTAATCATTCTTTGGAACACCGTGAGCTTCACGCCCACTCTCAAACACAGTCTGACTTATCTTAGTTGATTTTGATTTAAATGCGTGCCATGAACACGCTTCAGTTCTACTGACTGTCTCATCCAGATTCATACATCTTCCGGTCTAGACTACGCGGAAATCTGAACCCCATATCTCGTTGTGGATATGTGCTCTAACTAGACAAGAGAGAATTTTCAATGGGTTATATTTCTATAATGAATGAATCATCACCAGTATACGTTTGGGTGTAATCTTTGAGTGACAGTTCCTAACTGGTCTCGCCCACATTCAAGGTTGTAGGTTAATCCTGCGTGGGAATTATTTGTTGTTCTCCAACGGAAGTGTGGAAACCAACAATTCTATGTTTAATCGAAAATGTCTAATTGTGAATCAGTAGCGTCTCAGGCTTAATAATCCAACTTCCGGTTTAATCTTCACTCGTAAGAACCGCTTCTTCTGGCTGTAGACCAGCTAGTGCTAAACATATATTTTTGTCGAAATAAGTTTACTTATTGTTACCTAGGATTCCGAAAGAAAACATAACAACGTCCGAACTCCGATTAAAGTCTACTCAGTTAGTTTTCCTCCTTGAAATTCTGCCGTTCGTGATATTTTAGTCGTTTTCCATGGCTTTTAGCTCGTAGTCGCCATTCTCTAACGACCTTTCACTATTTTTGACATGTCGCCATCGTCTTCGGCCATTTCTCCTCGTCTATACTTAAAATTAGCCATCTCACGTGGTCGTGTACACACTGTGTTCGCTCTGCGTCTTGAGCCGATCCACTGAAGTTCATAAGTCGAATGCAACGTGTTCTTGCGTCTGTGCTCTTGTGTTTGTCTAGCCTGCTCACGGATGCCACCAGCTTCGTATAGTTTGAAGCAGCCCTAGTGGGCAGGTTGTTAGCGTCACACCAATGGCCTGGTCGATCGTCGGTAGTGGAATTTCCACTTACTGAATAGGCATTGGTTGAAACTGATTACATTTGGTTAAAATCTACTATTATAAGCCAAGATGATCGATAGCCATGAGTTGAAACCGGTAAGCACCGGACTGCATCATGCGTAGTCGTCATGAACAGAATGTACTATATTAATAGGTTGCCATTGATCCGTGCCAATACGCAACCGTTTCTTTTCGATACGAAACGTGATAATATTCGAGAAACTGAGAAGGCTTTGTGAACATATGACTGGAGCTACACAAAGAACTCTTAACAATGGAGCAACTCAAAAGTTTCAGACCAGCGAGCATAAGAACATCACACTTGTGTGGGCATCCTCCACTACATCAACCTGTCAGGATACGCTTTTGTGAGTCTAACATAAGGCTACTTTTGATTTGCCATAATATATCAAAAACATAGACCTCATACACAAGTGCATGATTTCGTTTGATGCGGTCTTTGTCTACGAATACTCCGTTAAACGAGATAGTTGAACGGATTTGTAATTGTAACGGCGAACTTAGTTTTCAACTACCTGTTGATACTCAGCATTTGAAAGGTCATCTTAAGCTTTTCTTCTGAGGGCACATTTATTGCTGGATTGGTAGATCCGCCATGGGTAGTCCGTTGGGCTCTGTACTATCAGACCTCTTCATAGCTTCGATTGAAGGACAAGTTATGGGTTCCGCGTAACATCCGTCGATGTGCAAAAATACGTAGGTGACATTCTGTTCATCATTGATGTGCAACACAGTTGTTTTCAGCACGGAACTCAACACACCTCAACATCAAGTTGGCTTCAGCAGAGGAACGCTTAGACTGATTGCCGCCCTTATATATTTGGTTGCTTGGAAAAAAAAACCGTTCAGTTGTACGATGGATCCAAGAAAAGACAAAGTTTACTGACCAATGCACGTAGTTCCACAGTCTTTGCCAGATAGCATACCAAATGGAACTGGTGCATACCTTAGTTTCAAAGGCATGGCGAATAATATGCACCAATGGTAAGCTTCAGACGGATTAATTTTGTTTGTTCCATTTTAAAGTAAACAACAACGCGTTACGCTTTTTAAAGAAAAGAGAGGAGCAACATTTGAAGGATGCTTGATTGCAGTTTCCGAGAGAAACCTTTTCTTAGGCTTTCCAATTACGAGCGGTCTGCTTGCCAAACGATTGAAGCAACAATCGAATACAGCCTTTCTACAAGTCTGTTACGCTGTTCAGCCTAATCCAATACAACAGTTTAATTGCCTCATCGAATAAAAACCATCAGCTTAATCAGATGGTTCCTGAGGAAGGTTACTCAAGGTGGTTGAAATATTGAGTATTACAGCTTATGTTATTCTCAATGTATTCACTACTGACATCTCAGTTGATTTAAAATTTATCTTGTATTTACGGTGAGCGTTACAGAGACAGGACTAATCGGTTTTTGAATAAGCTAATACTTATTCGCCTCTGAGCATCATTACTCATACTTTCAAAATCATCTACATAGCCAACGTTTGACGACGGCTTCAGTTCGCCGAGGCTGTTGTTATTCACTAGTGACAACCAATAGAAGGATATGGTAGTCGGTCCGAAGCTATCGTGATAATTGAATTGAATTTCATTGCTCACGTGTGCGTGGGTTGTGTTTGTTTGTTTGTGTGTGTGTGTGCGCGCGATCGTGCATTTATTTTCACCAGCGTTGTTTGACTGTGCTAAATAAACACCAACACTGCAGTATGTACCTGATGAGATGTAGCGAAATTTACCAGACAATAAATCGTGTAGTCTGCTGTTTTTGACTTCTGGTTACAAACCTTTCGGAGTGTCTGTCTGCTCAACTGGCCACTTTGATTTCACCTGGTGTCTCGGAAAAACGGAACCTGTTCTTTCCAGTCGGTATCTCTCAAAAAGAAGCACCAGACTCGGGTTTCGCTCTCATTAGAGCTCGTCAGTAATGCATATCCTTGCCACAGCCGGGACTAGAACCTCGGCCACGCTGTTCCTGAGGCAACCTTGTTCAGCAATGCGCCAATGACCTCACATTAGGCACGACCGAATTGTCATATGTGAACACTTAACCACTTTCGCTTGTGGATAATGATCAGGTTACCCGATCGCCTCAAGAGGAGACACAGTAACTGCTCAACAAGTTAGTGATTTCCGTGGTTTCAACTTAGAGAGAAATTCTAGTCGAGGAGTCATCGATTGGAGTTAACAGGACAGTTATTGTGTCTCCTCTTGACGCAATCGGGCAACCTGATCATTATTCACAAGCGAAAGTGGTTGAGTGTCCACATATGATAATTCGGTCGTGCCTAATGTGAGGTCACTGGCGCATTGGTGAACACGGTTGCCTCAGGAACAGCGTGACCGGAGTTCTGGTCCTGACAGTGGCAATGATATGCTCTACTGACGAGCTCAAATTAGAGCGAAACTCGAGTCTCGTGTTTCTTCTCGAAAGAAACCGACTGGAAAGTTTAAGGGAATGCAACAGTTGCGATCAATTGTAAGTGATGCTCAATCCATATGAAAACCAAAATCCCATACTACTCATCAGGAACCTGTTCTGTTCATTTGCTAAGTATGTATAGGAAACATACTCCAGGGCGGGCGTAATTAACACTTGAAGCGTTATCAATTAAACGTACCAGTCAACCTTCGTGTTCAGTAGCTGTTACTATTTAATTTACAACCGCATTTGTAGCTCAGCATGATGAATCAATGTAGAATTAGTGGCAGTCGCCTATTGTTTTATACACATAACTGTCACGACTTTATCTGTTTCTTGCTGTGTTTGTGTTTCCATTATACTCCATGTACGTGCACGTGTGTGCTTAGATGTTACGAACAGTTATTCAGGAAAATATCTTATGATTCTGTTGAAATTCTCGATAAGAACGAATCGTTTTAAATAGAGCTTGTGCGAATCAACACTGTGTTACGTGCACGTGACTTGAGTTATGCATGGCTTTGTTTGGAGTGTGCTTATAATCGTTCCGTATTCTAAAGTTCACGATCACCGTATTCGGTAAGCAGAACACAATACTGTGTCCTGTTTATTTCAACCTCTTTGTGACAGTTTAAATATTTCGTTTTCATAATCAATATCATCTGTTTAGAGTTCCAGGTGACCGCAGCCAGTTAGTTGGTGATCGTGCCTCTGTTCGTTTTCGGTATTTCGTTTATTTCTATTAGTGTTTCTACAAAAGGAAACTGATTGTTATTTTCCTTTTCACATATTTCGTCTCGACATTAACAGACTCATATTACATGCATATTTTCTTTGTTGTCTTCCATCAAACACAACGTACAGAGTAACAAAATATTCGTTAAATTTTTATTTGGTTATCTAAATCCAGTTTTTGGACCGATTTGTTTACTCTGCTTGTAAAGCATATAATAGACGTGAAATCTGCCTTCTAACTGGCTCTTTTGAAATTCAAAGGGTTTCAAGTTATGTGTACTCGTTAGCAGACACACACACACACACACACGTATGTGGACCTTTTCATCGCAGTTTTGATTTATGCAAGCCACTCCAAAATGTTAACAGTGATAACAACCAATTTTCTATTTCTGAAAAATCGAAAAGGGCAATTGGAATTTTGAACTGGGTTGTCGTAGACGTGGCTATTTATTGCATTTTTGTTTGACTACGTTTTTTTGTTGCGCGCTGTATTCAAGACCGATTGACCGGATATATCGTTTTTTGTTTGATGCTATCAAACTAAGGTTCATGAGAATTCTACTCTCTTGAGGCATTTTATGCGTTTTACGATCAGCTCACTACATTCAATCAGCACTGAAATCCCCGTGCATAATGTTTCTTAAGATTAGGTCGTATTTGGACGCAAAACTAATCCAGTAACTGTACTGTTTAACAGTCCCTGTTTCTTCCGCTTTTCTTGCCAATTACTAGCCATCAGAGAATCCGGGCGGGTTGCCTATGCAAGTGGGGAACAAAACCGAGTGTGCCCTACTTGGTTTCGTGCAAAATCTTGGGCGTGCTTACGAGCAAGTGCGTGAGACATGGCCCGAGGAACGTTTGTACAAAGTGTACACTTTCAACTCGGTTCGCAAATCCATGAGCACGGTGATCAAAGAACGAGACAATCCACTCTCGTTTTTGTTGTTCACCAAAGGCGCTTCAGAAATGGTAGTCAAGTGGTACGTGTGTGTGTATGTTTGTTCGACCCCGGTCACAAATTCATCGAATATTCACATCTAGTGAGACAGGTTTATCAAGACGTTCTGGTTTTTGTAGCAAGATACTTTATTATACATTCTAAAAATGCAATGATTCTTGAACCACACTCACAAGGCATTTCGGATCGGAACGTCCAGAAGTATTTCGTTATAGTTGTATTACAAATGTCTCAATGTCAAAGTTGATTGCGGAAGTGCATATGGGACACATCGTATATGCCACATACATGACACGGTCCCGTAAGTGTTATTGATGTTATGCTTGCCAGATAGGTTGTGAGTTTTTCTTTCTTTTCGATTATGGACTATAATGTTATCAGTCAACAAGTATACCAAAGATATCTACATGCTTCTCACTATATCACTACCGGGTAACTTCACAGAACTGAGAAAGGACGTAAATCTTTTGTTTGAACAAGTACGTCCAGTTTTCTCGCTGATCTTTTTGTGCTGTTCACTCTGTTCGTATCCTTTAACTTACACCGAGCCAAGAAGGGTCGCTTTTACCATCCACCGACTGGTAGGGCCCATCATTTCTCTTCACAGTAACTACCAAATAGTAATGCATTGTAAAACCATTTTAACTCCTACGTAGTACTAACTAGTCAAACATTGTTGTGTAGATGATCTATTGAATTCGAATAATCATTGTTCACGATTAACATGCACCCAACCAAGAAAGCTTCGTCATTACTATTCTCGGATCCATGGAACTCTTAAGTTTCAAAACAGAAGTGCGAATAAATATTTGATTGCGATTTGGTAACGGCACAGACTGTTTATAAACACTTGAATAATGGAATATGGAATGAAATGATCAAGGAAGTCGGGTATGTATACACCTATGTTCTAACTTATGTATATTTCTATAACTCGGTCACTGAACTCGGCTCCTATCGATTGAATGTTTGCTTTTACCGTATTTTGAATATCTAACACATAGGATGGACTATACGATATATAGCCCATGTATAGCCCAGGTTACGCAGTCGTTTGACCAGGTCTTTAGCCAAGCGATTTTGTCGAGCACAGCACACATCATGGGTGATCCTTCATGTTTGTAGAATATGAACAAGGCTTTCCAGTGGACCGCAGTTGCCACGGCAGAGAACTGAGTGATCACTTACGTTACTTCTTTTTTGTCAGTGATTCTGCCATGGACAGTGCATGAAACTCTTCTGGCGGGTGAGAGTGGTGCTCTCTTTAAACTGGCGTTAAATATGGAGTCGCTTTGAGTGGACCGAGCGTCACATTTTGCTGTTATGGTTAAGGAGAAAAATAAGATCATTCTGACGGTACTCTTGGTATTACCTGCAAAATAGTGAAGTTTGCTTCAACTGTTGACCTCGTATCAAACGCCTACTGGTGGTTTGGGATGCATTCATTATAATCGATTTGAATAGTCTAGTACTCGTGAATAAGAACCAGATTTTATACCTTGTAATAACACATTTGAGGTCCGTCTTCCGCTAGTCATTCTGTCGCAGCTAATGAAACTACTATCCCTCAGAAAGACGGTACAACAATAAATCCATCTTGTGCGTTAAAAATGTGACCGGTTTTTCATGGAATTCTCACTTGCGGCTGGCATGTACAAATCCCGAATTTCAGTCATACATGTGAACTTCTGGTGACTACTGTATTCATAAACTCCGTGAGCATACGGCTTATCAGTCAGATTATAGCTCTTACGGCAGTATCAACTCTGCTTCGTGGAAACAATTCCTTATATGCTTGCCTGTCCGATTTGTCCGTTTTTCAAGCGAAATAAGGATAGTACGTCTTTTCAGGTCCTGTGAAGCATTGCACTCCTGAGTGTTCTCGTTGTTCCGTCGTAGACATTTCTCATTTGACTGTGATTAAAGCATTTATAATAAACTTGTGACAGAATATGTTTCAGTATTTGGATTAGTGCTTACTTCGCTTGTTGGTATGCAGAAATTGACATTCTAGGCCATATACTAGAGAAACTGGCGCGTTAATACACGCTGTTCTTACATGGTGTTGCTGCAGCCTATGTACATAAAAGATATTTCTAAATGCCTAAAATTGCGTGTTAGCAATTTCTACTTGGTACCTCACTGGCAATTTTTTAAGTTCGTTGTTTTTTGAACTACTCAGTGCCTGATTGAAAAAAACGGATATTTGCCTTCCGCTGATCTATCTCAAACTATTTCCTGGACGTGTTCTGCTAATCACCATGTGCTCATTTGGGTGTATCTTCGTATCATCTGTCACAACTGTTTCGTTCTTTTCATGTTCACATACATTATAGATTACTAAATATGCATTGCACTGCTCGATTTCTGATGGTTGTACATTGACAGGGTTGATTTCTATGTGTTTTTACTATTTGGTGTACTGATGCGAGTCGAGTACACAATGACAGATTTCTACCTTCATTGAGTTTGCTTTATGTTCCCTTTTGTCCGTAAATTAGTTGCTCATGGATTCTCGATGCGAACGGTAATCCAAAACCGTTCAAACCAGAAGACCAGGAAAATTTAACAGTATCCGTAATCGAGCCCATGGCTGGTGAGGGACTACGCACTATTGGGATTGCGTACAAACGAATCACTTTTGGTATGTAGCTGGCTGATACACTAACAATCACCAATGCGGTTAACAGTGTTAATACAGTCAGATTTCGGTAATAACACCATCTCATTATCGCATCACGTTTTGATTAATCGACTTACCATCCATTAAAAGAAAATGCCATGTTAGACTCTTGTGATAGCGCTTCTCTCATGCAATGCAAATCAGTAATCCGCCTGCAAACCGATCTTCCTCATATCGTCAGTAGGTAGAACGTCTGTGCAAAATGCAAACGCATTCAACAAGAGTGCCCATCATATATATGTCACCGTTAAACCATAGAATGGATAGTTTTTTTTATCACACTATTGTTGCTAGTGCGTATCGCGAATAAGCTAACTACCCAATTGCACGTATTGCCTTGGTTCGCGAAGACCAACGTGTTAAACGATACGATTGTTTGTTAGCTCGGATGAGGTGTCTGTTTGACATCGAAGCATTAAGACAATTCAACCGGTTTTTTTGTAAAAAAAAGTCGAAACTGATTTTAGTGGTTCAAACCGGATCATGTTCTTCAGGTTTTAGGGAGATTATAAACAGATATATGGAAAGGCATGCCGTATGGAACGGTCTGCTTGAGTAAACAATATGTGGTTCAAGTTTATTTACGTTTCATACATCGAAATATTACGTCGGCATTTTTACAAATGCTCAGCCCATTTAGTGTCGCGCCTAGTTTACTAGGCATGTCCTGCGTCTTACCAGCTGAGCCACTCCATTTAACAGCGCCATTTAGCCGGAACCGGAGATTGGAACTGTTACCGAGATTCGACCGTATATTTGATGAATCCGTTATGGTTACCCTGTGTATCCTTTCTTTTCTGGCTTACCCATTTTGCTTTGAGATGCCTATTAAGAGAAATATGGTGCCCTGTGAAATGATAATATCTGGTTAGTTCTCCAATTTGGGAGAGATGTTCGATTTGTTTAAAAACAACCAAACTTTATTCACAAACAAAGTGGGAACATTGATCACATGGCCATGTCTGACAGGAGTCGAATTGATTGCCGGACGCGTAACCATCTAGTAGACAGTTTTTATTTATTTATCCCAAGCTCACTAGATGGCTTAGTATCTTTGACACCTTTCAGACCACTTTTGTCCAACTGTATCGCACTACAACTGATGTTGTGTGGTTTAAAAACCTTCACAGAAAAACGCCGTGCTGTATAACCTCACTCTCTCGTATTCGTGATTCTACGGTCTTTAAAAAAAAATATTTTGCTATTCACATAACACTATTTCCCTGCATATTGCTTTTACATGTTTATTTTTGTAATTATCCATGCTAAACAGGAACTGATGCCTTCTTACCCAATTCAGCAATACTGTGCATATGCACGTGTATCGCAAATTGCAGTCAAAACACATCTGGTGTCTATTCCCTTTCATTCCATCATTCAAATACACAATAGCTTCCCCCAACAACTCACCAAACGACATGATTATTCGGGCCGAGCCAAATTGGGACGATGAAGACCGACTATTAGAAGGCCTTACTTGTTTGGCTATTGTGGGTATCGAAGATCCTGTTCGACCCGAAGTGCCCGCCTCCATTCGACAATGTCAACGAGCTGGGATCACTGTGAGAATGGTAACTGGGGACAATGTGAATACTGCGCGCTCGATTGCCACCAAATGCGGTATTCTGCAGAAAGGTGAAAACTTTTTGGTTCTCGAGGGGAAAGAATTCAATAAGCGCATCAAGGACAAGGCTACCGGTCGTGTCTCGCAGGAACTGTTTGATAAAGTCTGGATTAACTTACGGGTGTTGGCCCGGTCTTCACCGCAAGTCAGTCCTTGTAACAATAGTAATAATGTGCATCGTGTTTAGGACAATAACGACGACTGATTTAATGAGTGGCTGAACTATTTCAGTCCGAAGTTATGTTGGAGTTACTTTTATCTCCAACTCTTCACTGAGACACGCCAAACCTTCTTCAGAGTAACGATTGCCAAGGCATTGCCACATAGTAAACATTGGCCATTCCTGAACATGTTGCTCTATCCGGTATGAACAGCTGTACCGCCTGCTTTCTGTCGCCTTTAAACACACCTTCGAAATGGCATCTAATGATGTTCTTTGTTTACTGTCGGATTATCTTCTTGGCTGTTACTGCCGTCCTTACTTTTCTCTTCATAATTATCGTTACACGTGCCTCTGATTCAAAACCTATATTTTCCACTCCGTAAATTTGCGAACCAGAATTGGTGTATTCATTCATAGATGGCTATGAGCGTGACCTCATGGTGCTGTGTTTTAAGCAGCTGTTCATCGCAACAGTGGCAATAAATATTCAAGATGAAACCGTGTAACCAAAAGAAAACTAAACATAAAATAAGGTTGAACAGAAAAGCAGAAAACTACAGGTACTCTATCGACTGCAGCGTTTTGTCATTTTGACTAACAATCCTATCCAACAGTTTGGATGATCGCAAGTTCACCAGTCCGATAGGCGATACACCTACTGATTTTCCACAACGGTGCTTTCAGGTTGTTTGAATTCCTTAGCGCCCTTATTACCTCGTTACCTTGTGGTTTTACGCAATCCTTAGTATTCTTAAAGACGCATTTCGGCTACGATAAACACTCATCAGGCATACACTTCACAATCATCGTCGTATCTGGGCTAGGGTTCCTTCGTATCGATACTGCCCTAGACAAGCTCGGACATGTACACACTTGGATTGTGTTCTGACGGTTGTGATGACTAAAACTGCGTTTGCTATCCAGATGTTCTTTATTGTATGTAGTACGTATGTTGTTTCTTACGTTGAGTGGTTGATTTACTAGATGGTACACAGGTGAAGCTAACCATTTTGTTCTAACGCCACCATCATGTATGTGTGTGTTTTGTGTTCATATTTTGGATTCATTAGTCTAGCCCATTCTCTAACATTGTTAGGAATATCTAGCATGTCACATATTTTTGTTTATGTTATTACCCCAACACCGGGGTGCAGCGCACACGTGTGATCTGCAGTACGATGGGCATTTCTCTTCATTGCTTCTTGAACTGATCTGAGCACACTGTGGAAACTGGTTTAAAAGTCTGGTCCTGGTATACTGGTGTGAGCCATACCAGTAGCTCGTTATTTTAGCGTAATATAAATGTGTACCCAGATCTGGAGCAAATGGCTCACTTACCTTGTACCACGCGTTTTCATACGTTCCTCTGAATGCGTCTCCAATGCTCTTTTTCCGCTTAGTTTTTCTTCTTTACGCATTTTCACTTGTAAACACATATACCATAATACCAAAAACTGTAACGTTTATTTCATAAACGGATGCTTTTTATGGTATTCCACAGTATCTATGACAGAAGTGTACATGTATACTCTTCGTCTCAACGACAACAACAACAACTGTATGCAACCCATTTATTGCTCAATGCAGTATAACATATTCTCAACTGTTGCGTTAATTAAGAGACACATTGACGCTAGGGACGTTATCCGGTAAACAGTGCGATTTACCCTTGGACAGGTCTGGTTGAAGCCTTGAAGGAAGCATTACTTTTAAAAATGAATTGTAACATTTGCCAGCTAATCAAGAATGAACTCCTCCAGCATCTAGTGGATTTCATTTAGTGGCGTCGAAATGTTTAAAGGTGCTACGGTTTGACATAATTAAAATGTCCATGGGTGGCTATGCAGCTGCCAATTTGCAGTTTATTGACGGTAATGAACAGCTTATAGAGGGTAGTTCACGTACAGGTGTGTATGCACAAATACCCTTCCTTACTGAAAAGTGATCAGCAGCAGTGCTACTGGCGTGGCTCATTTCGATTCGGCATAGCGCGGAGCTCTGTAATACAATTACATTTCAAGTTATTTGTGTCGCCTTCATGTAGATAGGGAATGTTGCTCTCTGCAATAATAAAACGGCTGAATGCACGTTTTTTTTACTTTACTTTTGTAATTTTGGTTATACTTGCTTAATTCCGTTTTCTTCTGCGTGTGCTCATAATTTAGCCGTGTACAATCCCACATGTGACATGAACTATCCTTTGTGGATGCGACTAATTGGCGAATGGCGTTCTCTTTTAAGGTTTTATTTACAAAATCACCAGTGTCCTCGAGAAGTCTTGCCTTCTTGTTTTCTCTAACCGGTCACTAGTATTAGATAATTAACTGAATATCCTGTAGGTAGTTGTATAAAATATCCTGCTTTAAATATTTTATGATTTACTCCTCACCTAAATATTTCAAATGATACACGTCATGTTTGTCACATTTTCGATCATGAGGTCGCGAAGGTCACCAACGCAATTTAAAATTATCCCATGGTCATCCAATCGTGAAGTTATAATTAACATCCTCCACAGGAACACTGGAAGATCAGTATTTTCGAAAAAAGTAGCAGCAGACAAATTTAAACCAACGTTTACTGGAAGAACAAACACATCATTACCAACATCACCCGCTAAATTCAATTTTTGGAACTAGTCAATTACGACCAGAAGAAGCGTAAACATCATATGAACCTTTTTTTATCGTCGTAACATATCTCCAAAATTCAAAACGTGTTAAAAACCTTGCGAAATTTCTGAACGTTCTTTAGGAGTAATCAAGTAACTCAAACTAATGACATTGGCATGTCTTTTTATTTCGAAATCCAGTACTAGATGCACTGCAGGAAGTTCGTGTTTGACTAAATAACTAACTAACGATGTCTCGCAAGGTTTTCCGCATAGACTGTATAATGATACTGAATGTACTGGACGTAAATAAGGGAGAGGCCTTACATATCTAACCGACTTTTTTGGAAGTAGACAGACACTTGTTTTTTGTAGAATATCTTGATGGCTTCTGGATTGCGCGTAGAAATCTACATTGTGTTTTTCATAGATAAAATTCAAGATCTAGATGGCCATTCAACCGGTTCGCCATAGACCACGATTACTACCTAAATTTGTCATTCATACAGTTCTCCCATAAAGCATTTTAATAACGTGTCATCCTGATTCATGTGTATAACCCCAATAAACAGCGTTACTTATTTATTTAGAATCAGATAAGTACACGACATGAAATATAGAGATATGTCGATGGTCATTGGCTTCGGAAGCATATTACTACCTTGACCAGGGTTGGAGGATGAAGATCCCTTGGCCGCAGCCGTTCGAAGTTGGGGACGTCCGGAGCTTCCTGGAGGACTTCGAGGACGTGGCGGAGACGGTCGGAGTCAAGACCGACCGGGCGAAGCTGGCGGCCCTGCGGATGCTGCTCAAGGGCAGGGCGAAGGCGGTTCTGGAAGCGGTGCGAAGGGGCCCCACGAGGCTGGAGTGGGCCGCCGCGAAGGAGGCGCTGATCGCCGGGTTCGGCAGCCCAGCCGATTGCCAGGAGGCAATGCGGCAGTTCAAGCGCGCCCGGCTTGGATCAAGTGGTGACTCTCTTGTGTATGCCGTGTTACTGAGAGCAGCGTTGTAAAGAGCTCTGCCACATTTAGACCAGGATTCGAAACAATTTTTGCTGACAGATCAGTTCTTGGAGGGAATGCCACCAACAGTCGGGGATCAGCTCAGGGTGGCTCTCATCGAACATCTATTGACGTTGGAATAGCTGGCAGATGCGGTTTGACAGTTACTGGCAGAAAACTCCCCGACAGTCAGCGAGTTGAAGACGAATGAACCAAGTGAAGTGAATGACCTGCGAACCGTAGTAGAAAAGTTGACTCAAGAAGTGGCCGCTTTTGAAGATGAGGAGGGAGGAGAACCGTAGCGATGTCTGCTATCGGTGCGGAAGACGTGGACACCGGCGAAGATTTTGCCCGCGGGACGAGAAAAGGTCTCATGTAAATAAACCTTTAAGCGATTATTTTTGTCTGGGAAGGGTGATCCGATAATAGGGGCGGTTAATAAGATGGCTGTTCAGGCTAAGATAAAAATCAGTGGTAGCCCGGAGTGCTGTTTGATTGACACTGGGGCGGCGATTTCATTGCTTGGATCGAGACCGGGAAAAGTTGTTCAGCCTTGCGCGATCATCGTTCGAACAGTCGGTGGGTTTACACTCAAAGTTACGGGCGTTGCGGAG
>JTDE01021003.1:2274-25783 GCA_014338405.1 Paragonimus skrjabini miyazakii
CCCATAAGATCGTGCCTCACTACCTAAGCACTCCTATGCGGTCAGCAGTGCGACATACAATCCTATGAGTGTATTTGCTTTTCGTCTGACTGTTCCCCTTTGGCTTGTCTAAGAAGGTTGCACCTGGAAGGACGAGAGCCCTAGTCAGCGTAACCCACCGGATCAAAACAGTACACAAGCCCGACCGCCTCGCCAAGGTAGCAGTATACGTCGGGTAACAGTATGAATCAGGCTTTAACCATTACCCTAAGTGGCTTACGCTGAACCACTTGCGGTTCCACCCACAAGACATATCCGGTATAAACCCGAAGGAATTAGACCAGTAGATGTGTGGGTGAGGCCTTTGTGTTGTTTGATCGAGTTGTCTGCGAAGTAAGTACACCTAACATTGCAGTGAGAACCACATGGAAGCTGTCTTGCTGATGACGCCTCACTTTGCCCGCAAGGTGTAGGCAGTTAAATATCAGTGTGAACCGTTGATGTATTGCTGTCTATGATTATGATGATAATGATGATGACGTAGACACCTTGATGTTGAATGGTTGGATATTGGACGTAGCTGTATTTGGTAGTTATGCCCATTTTGTTCCTTCGCGTTTTCTTGTTCTCTTTCTGTACAAGGTTAGCTTTTTTTCCCGTCATAATTGTGCGGTAGCTAAGCATCAGTGAAAAATGCTGATGCATTGCTGTTCATGATGGTGTGAGTGATCGGTAATTTGTTCTTAGTGACTTTTCACGTCTAACACAGAATCCTTTTCAGACCAGATAAACCAGTTACTAACTTCCTGGTGTTTGTTTTAGGCTAGACGTCAGCAACTGACCTAAGCGGATTACTGGCCATGGGCGAAGTGTACGTAGACAGAATGCAATACCGGATTCGAGTTGCCAAGTATAGCGGACCGGGGACACGTGAAGAGCTTGTCGAAAGTGAAGTCGATAGTCTCTCGGATAGATCAGTCAAAGGATCGGTTGTTTTTGAGGAAAATAGATAAGGGAATAACAATCTGGATGTGTTGAGGCTGTCCTGTCAGTTGCCTACTTCTAGCCCGCCTTAAATGTCGTGGCAGTTAAGCATCAGTATGAACCACTGATGTATTGCTGTCTATGATGATGATGATGATGAAATGTCGTGCGAATGTTATAAATAGTGACTAATATGGATTTCGGTGTTTGAACAGGCGACTTGGCTAACCTTGGGAGCATTATTGTGTGCAGTGCCGTCAACGCTAGTAACCGGCAGTGGGCTTACGTTAAAAGAAGAAAGACATGCCTCAACTTGAGGACGTCTAGCAGACGATGGGCAAAATGTGGTGACAACAAACGTTGATACAGTGATGCTTTGAGAATAAGTTCGTCCACCGGGGCCCCTGTCAAGTGGTGTAAGGAAGAAAACTAAATTCGTTATTTTCTTCGGTTACTTCGGCCAGAAAGATACTTGATATTAGTTTCTCTGTCAACGTCCTCGATTCGAGAATCCGGCTGTATCCAGATCAAACGTGACATCATGTGCCACATGGCAGCAGGCTTATACAAAAACCGCAAGCCTTCCCTTTCATAGCTTAAAAAACGGTAAGGCTAAGCACTGAGTTATCCTTTAATCGATGTCTTTGATCACCGTTGACTCGTATAATCTCGGTTATGTTAACCTGTTTAGAGTGTTTATACATTCGGAGTGAGGCATAAACGGAAGCGACCAAATAGTCCTAAGAACTTCACAGTGGTTCTAGTTAAGAAAGGCCAATCGTAGGATACTTTGCCGAATCCTGAACACTAGTTTTCGATAATTCGCCATCAGGTTAATACACCCATGTAAGCTCCATAAAGTTCAAATGGTGTAAGATCATTAAGCAGATTGCATTAAGTAGATTAGCCTTGGTTTCTGTCAAACCATAAAATTCCGGATAACTAGTATGAAGTTTCGCACATGACCACGTCACAGACTTGAAGATACAGCCGTGGGTGAGAAGGTGGTTAGTAATACGGCCACGACAATTGCAAGATTTTTACAACTTCGTGAACAAAAACTGGATTATATAGTCGGATAGTAGCCGAATCAGCAATGATCACTATCCATTATCCGACCAGTTTGATGTGCTTGACTGTTACCTTGTGGACTACACGGAAGCCTGGATGTGGTCAATTCGGTGACCACTCATTCATTCATATTGGTCATGAGGCTGGCTAGTAGGTGCTGTGGTTCGAGCCGCCGTTTACCCCAACGGTGAGCTAGAATAATCTAGAATAAAAATAGATAAAACAAAACTTAGCGAAAGTAAAAAAAATTACGAGCGTAGGCACGCCATGGACTGCGGCAGGTTATCATCTCGGGTGACATTTCCAACCAGCGATTTGAGGGATCATGAGTACCCCAGCCTGGCAAGCGACACCTACCTGCTTTACTCAACGAAGCAGTTATGACTCTTATCTCGTGACCACGCTGCTTGACTACTCAGTTCCACTTGATTTCGTGTTAACAGTAACTGTTGCTAGGTGCATGACATGCTCAGCTGGTATGTGGAGAATAGAACCTAACTACCAGGAGCTCTGTAATTTAATTGTTAGTCACTGTCGGCTAGAGATGCGACGACTGCTTTGTTGATGGCTGTGGTCATGTTGTGATCCGCTTAAACATCTTATCGTCTGAATTACCCGCTCCTCCATACAATAGCAAGAGATTAATTACGTGTTCATCGGTTGATAGAGAACTAGAAATAAGTCCTTCAAGTTCAATTTCGGTAATGAGGATATGAACCCGCCACATACTGTGTTCACGAGAATGTGCATCTGAGAGTACTATATCCGATGGTTCCTTAGCTCTGTCGTAACGTTACCGAAACAGCAGGCGCATCAATAGGACATTTGTCCCACTGCGGCGGCCGGATTTTACCGTATGGTTAAATTGACGTTCAGGGCTGTGAAACAATCAGAGTGGCCGTTTCCCATTAACATAGTAACTGTCGATTCTAGGGCAGTGTCCGGTGCGCCATTCTCTTCTGTACTGGCAGGGCGTCGAATGAGTATCCGTTTCTGCTTGAGCGACCCTAAACTTCGTATATTCGTATATTAACTGGCCCATGTTGTTCCGCGATGGACAACGCCGTAAAAATCCTCTTTTGGTACATTTTCGGGTTTTCCTTTAAGGAATAATGCTGTGTGATGTTTTTGAATTAACCATGGAGTAGGACTGTTTGATTGAGTAGTTAATTATCAGCTGATACGTCGTGCTGGAATTTGCCACGTTGGCTGTATGAGTTTGATTGTTGGTGAATTGGTTCACGTTCCGCTAGTCCCTGCGTTGTTTGATATGGTGAATGGCGCCCATAAAAAATTGATTTCAAGGGTTTGGTTGCCTTGTAGATCTTGGCCAGGCAACTGATGCTAGTCACGTGTGAACCGATTGCTGCCTCGTTACGCAGTTCACCTTTCTTTTACGCAAAAAGCGCGTATCAGCCTTGCAGTTGCTATCAAACGCCACATCAACTTTCATTCCTGCCCAAACTATTCCTCTAAATCTGCAGCATAGCGTGTGCAGTTCTAGGTTGTTCCTCGTTGACACTGGTGGCTTGCCAACGGAATGGCTACGCCGGAATTTTGTAACATCTGACGCGAGCTATCGGTATTCTGCTCACGCTCATTTTTACGTCTTTTTTAAACTTCGCCGAACGTATAGAGTTGTATTGGTCTGGTTGGTTATCTGAAACAGTTCCTCGGCATTGTTTCTTGTAAATTCATTGAACCAGGTAGTCGGCGACTGGCCTCATTGTTTTTTGGTTTGTGTTCTGTATGTTGGGGTTTATGTTCAGTGGGTGTTCAGTTACGGACCACACATGATGACCCGTACGCCATCGCTCGGGAGGCTCACGTTCGGGAATTTCAAGATCGGCAACTGTTGAATTGCCTTTACGTCTTTAGTCCTGATCATCAGTTCCTATTCTTTCGCAGCAAAAACCATCCTCGTGACGGTGTGCATGGAATTCTCCTTATATGACGTTTAAAAGCAATTTATCGGCACTGGGTCACAGCCATTAACTGTGTTGTAATAAGAATCTGTTTAACATTACTGGATTATCTAGTTGACTAGTTGTACAACAAATTCGAGTTGAAATAACGCTGTTTACACTTTTTGCCGCTCCAGCAAGACAGGAAACCCTACTGCGATGTGTTAACTTCGTCGAACTTAACTGCATGTGTTACCACCGGTTTGCTAAAGATAGACATCATGAATTAAAAGATCAACAATGACCTACATCCGCATTGTTAAACACACTCGAAGATCGGAAGCTATCTGCGTTGTTCACTGTTTGACCATCTATCTGTTGTCTGACCCAGGCTGGTTAACAAGATCGCCTCATCTGCGTAACGTGCGCTTTACTTCCCACAAGCGTAAACTGTCAGTTTGAGGCTGATGGGGCTTGTATCTACGCTCGCCCTTGATGGTGGCAATATGGTCTATCTGGGTTGCTGCATTAGTGATGGGATGTAAATGAAGCGATCACCTGTCGCACTTCAAATACCGAAATGACACCGCCACCCCACACCACTTATGACGACAAAAGACGAGTCGTTTTTCGAAAGGACGAATGTTCTCTTCATCCGTGCATTCTGCCTTTCTATATGGTTACGAAACCCGGCCTACTTGAGTGGGTGGTGCTCGTCGGTTATCCATTTTAACAGTTGGTGTTTGCACACGATTGCTGGTGTGTGGCGGGAGCATCATTTAATCAGCAAGATAGTCAGACGACAGACCTTTGGGAACCGCACTGCGCATCTTTGTACTTAGTGTAGTCTCCGAACATCAGTTTCGTTCACCCGGACACGCTGCTCGTTTTGCAATACATTTTTGATTCTTCAAGCTTTATTTGAAGAGCCCGAAGTCTGCCAAAGAAGACAGCGTAGCGGTCAGATAGACTTGGCAGTGAGGCATCACGCAGTTGAAGTCAAGGCTTGCTTCCCCGACTCAATGCGTCTCTCTTGTTTGGGACACCAACATCGAAAATATTTATGATGCCGGTTGCTGTCGGCTACGGCACAGAATATATGCACTTGTGTGGAGAGTAACGTTGTAGGTGCATGCACGCTGTTGATTGCGGTACGCTGCTGTTTGATATATTTCTTAAAACTAGCGATTTGAGTGCTCATGTGGTTCACAGTCGGATAGGTGGCATTTACTCAGTCAACATAAAGGGCCAGTTAAGGACTTCGTATTTTGTTACTCCATTGTTGTCCGACTAACTTGGGTTTTTACCCGTTTGCGGTCCCGGTGAGTGATTTCTGGCACTCTGGTGGCGTGCGAAATGCGTTACTCAACAACTGCGGACTGCATTTGTATTAATTGATGAAATGACTGCGTATCCGAAGATTTTGCCAATGCGTGCTGGCGATAAGCCACGTTGCTCACGCGATCATTCCACTTGGTGTGGACTCATTATTGAGAACAACGGTTATTGTGTTAGGTATTTGTAAGGCGTGCATTAGACGAACACGTGAAGACTAAAGCATGGAGACTGAAGTGAGAGGGAAGGAAGATGTTATAAGCAGGAAATGGTCGGATGTGTGCACATCACGTTCTTCATCATTTTGTTTACAGGTTGAAGGAAACACGAACTTGTCAATTTTTACGTTTTTTGAGGCTGCTTGGACGAACTCGGTTATTTCTCTATTAACAGTGATGAATTTGATCACCAAAAGTATTTTCATACATGATGTCTGTAGAAGTAAAACATATTTCATTAATTGTGAGGTTGATTATCGCGTAGTCTTCAATCGACTGAATATCCTGACTGCATCGGAAGTTAGCGAATTGATAGAAGAAAGTGATGTTTCTTTGACGAATGGATACTCTACTCTCGCCCATGTTGAAATCTCTTATGACCGTATGTAGGATTGCGTCCATTGCGTTCGACTTCATCAATCAATGGTTCATATTTCGATAATTAAACGTTACCTTGCATGGAAACTTGTCCAAGAGCAGTTAATCAACTTGGTAGCGATACACCGAAGTCGACTTTCTATTCTTTTGAAATAACCGCTCATGTGGGGGTGTTGTTTGTGGTGGTCCCTAAAAAGGAGCGGACAAAACGAAGGGCGTCACGAATAATGATCTCTTCACTGATTGAGATGGACTTAGATTTGGCATCGAGAGAGATGGAGTGCCAAGGGTTGGTGTTAAGACTTTCTACTGGACCGTTCAACCTGAGATTGCATTCCGTCGTCCTGCTACTCACTACTCCTTCGTTGTGCAGAATGTGCTTAACTCCTTAGGTGTAAAATTTATCCGCGGTCCGAAAGGATGTAAGATAGTATGTCTAACACAGTGAACGACTATTAGAAAAGATCACTTATAGCTGATGCTATCATATCTTGACGAGCAAACACCAACGTGTGTTTTTAATACTGGTCAATTACCGTATTCGTTTTTGAGAGTTAAAGGCAAGGATCTTTTGAAATCGGCGGTTCAAAAGGATTTCCGATGGGTATTTTTGTATGCAGATTGCATAACTGGATATGGTCCTCTTCATATAGTCTGCTGAAAACGGCACATTCCTGGACCGCCTAATCAAAGTCGATCAACTTTAGAGTGGTATGTGATATCATGTAGATCCTTCAGCCTAATGTTACTTAACGATGTCTTAGTGTGTTCACTAGACAGAACATCAGCAATTTCATTATCCTTACTGTAGCAAGGGTGTTCGATCCACTAGTGTTGGATCTGGCCGATTTTTGTTTTCTCGTAGGGGTTTATGTCGTGTTTGAGGATAACGGATCTCTCTTTCTGTGACTACTTGGCAATGCATTCCAAGCAACTGGTAGCTCTATTTTATGATGGCTTCGACGATCACGAACCTTCTTCCCACAACTGAATGATGTTGCTCACTGGATGTTGGCGTTCTAGAGAAAACGGCCGGTGCGCCATTTCTTGTTGTAGCAACGATGACAGAATCTGGATCTTCTGTTTCTTCTACGAGAGATGCTTCTGGGTCACCTGCTTCCAGATTGAGACGCTCGTCATTTAAACCTTTGTATAATTCTGCTACAGAATTCTGTAAATGAAATGTTTTGTTTCTAACTAGCGACTGCATTTTATCATTATGTAGAAAGACCGATTAAATATTGATCTTTCAAACTTCGTGGAGGTCGCAAGTTCCATAACGGCTGAAACCTGTCGTGTCTGGTTCTGTCAGCCTGTGGGAAATCTCGTTTCCCAAGAGTCTTACACGTTTACTAGCGACTATTTCTTTCCGGTGTATGTTTATCTGTGTTTGTTAGCGACTTTGTGGAATTGTCCTGGTTTTTCGGAATACTCTTCATTCCCTCGACTGGCAGCAGTTTTGTCTAATTTAGCGAAGGTAATTGGGTGATGCATACTAATCTGACCGGTAACTCTTACAAAGCATAACATACCATTAATCACACCGATGGGAATACGGCAGACGTGAAAGAGATTGCCATACATTTCCAACTTGGTGAACGGTTTATCTTCATCCTTGATTTGTACTTGATGCCAGGCACTCTTTATATCTCTAGTAGTGAAAACAACCGTTTCATCAATTTTCCGATTTAGCTATATATCTATAAACATGAGGTCATTCACAATTTGCTTGTGTTCGATACCCGTTCCATGCTTTCCTCGTTCGTTGGTCATTGTTGTGTCGGAGAGCACCAACACTTCGACCGAATGTCCTGACCGAATATTCCAAACCCCGACCAATTGTGCACGACCTGCGAATTACGATACGGCATAGTAAGACAACAGAATACAAACAGCAGTCCACCAATAGCGCATGCATTCACCAGAACTTTCAGTTTGACAAGACCTGCGAATATACGACCATAGTTATATAAAATTATGACCTTTGTGCCAGGAGCAATTGTTGAAGTGAACATGAGGTCCGTATCTCATGAACGACATAAGATACGTCAAATCTGACTTCACGTTCCTGTTCTTAAGGTTAGGTTCATTCTACCCTTAACAGTTTTGACCAAAAGTTTGGTCCATCGGGGTGAGTTGGATGACTCAGCGCGTCCTTTAAAAAAATTTTCAACTTCTGACATAACGTCTATCCGAGACGGAATGTTGTCGTGATTTTGTAACGATCAGTGTGCAGTTTGACCAGAGGTTGGCGAAGAGCATACAGTGACAAGATCTCACAGTGAAAACGATTCGGCGCCACCTTCAAACGGAATAGCTGATTTTTTGTGCAGACAAAGTCATGGCCTGTGACCCATCGGCACGCGAATTGAGCGACACTGAATGTTTAAACTTCAGCAATTAACATTTTTGTAGCGCAAATTTACTTAACGGTGACCGTAAGTGTGAACCATTAGATGAGTGGAAGCCATAGTTATGGGACTCCGTGAGCGTTCCACCTTGAACGACAGAACTGGAATTGCGATTGCCAGAAATACTAATATCTACCAAAGCTTGCTGGGATTATCCATCAACAAGATTTTTTACAGCTGTATTTGACAGACACTAAGTCCCCGATAGTAGTCGACATACATTATGATGGTGTTCTTTTTCACTGTAAGTTTTAAACACCGCATCCCTAACAGAGAACTTGAAACGGGGATATTTTGCAT
This sequence comes from Paragonimus skrjabini miyazakii, assembly GCA_014338405.1. Taxonomy (NCBI): domain Eukaryota; kingdom Metazoa; phylum Platyhelminthes; class Trematoda; order Plagiorchiida; family Troglotrematidae; genus Paragonimus; species Paragonimus skrjabini miyazakii. Next base: position 10,855 of record JTDE01021003.1, read on the forward strand.
TCCTGCAGAAGCAGCACCATTCGCTCACTGCTACGTGTATTCATTCATGTTCCGTGGGTTCAGTCCTTCGACGGATCTAGATTAGAAATGGGCGCAGAATGTGGGAATTCGTATGGACGAAAACAACCAAACTGTTGCTAGGCCGTCTTCAGGGATCGCGCCTGTTTATCAACGGTCTCCAACTCGAGTTATCTGTTTTCCAGAAGGTCCTGTCGAATATTGCTAGGTTGCATTCCACTAATGGACTCATCACATATTGTGTAATGTTAATCTTATTTAGCTGAGATAGATTTGAAGACGCAACTTGAGAGCCTTAAGGAAGTGGTCCAGTTTTTCTCCTGTCTGTTTGCATATAGGTAATAGATGTTGGGCAAAACCCCGTAGGTTTTACAAGGTATTAAGTGCATTTTCGTGTGTACATTCAGTCACATGTTCTTAGGCAACTTGTATAGTGTAATTAAGAGCATTAGGTTTATCTGGATCTATTACCAAGGATTTCCTGACGTACTTGCTAAATGTGCGAAATCAGTGGTCCCAAATTATCGAAGGTGTTCGATTTCTGGAATCGGCATCGAACTGTTCGGGACGCACACTCTTGGCCATTATAAAACGAATAAATGTGTGTATTGGGCATTCGCTAAGCATACGTTGGATAAAAATGTTAAAACTAGTCCCCTTATATGGGCTGTGTTCTTTTTATGATCGCAGTATAGATGCTGAAACGAGGGTGGGTGAGAATGTAGGGGTAGTCAGAAATGTGCGCATCACAACGATGATCAACTTCTACATGTCTGTTCACGTCATCCCTGTAAATAGACCACGGCATAAAGTAGATAGCTTACATACATTAAACACCTTTTCTTTCGGCCACTGCTGACCGCCTTCACGATGCCGCGTTCGTTACTTTCACTGGTATCTCGTGAACAATATTACAAGGTGATGAGCTAGTACTGTTAAAGTAGGTGAAACAGTACACTGTCACAGGTAAGCTGCTTGTAACGAGGAAAATGGAGATGGGAACGCCCCATTTTTGAAGTTGCACTCTGAAGGTGCGAAACGTTCCCTGCAGACCAGCTAGGACATTCAACTTATTAAGCTTGATCTGCTTACTTTTAACAGGGGAGCTAGGTGAAACAGTTGTTGCTCATCTTCCATGTCGGTCGGCTTAGTGTTGGAAAGAAACCCTACACAAAGGTCGTTGGAGTAATCGGGCACGTGTATAGTGTCGTTTTTGACAAGGCTAAAAAGTATGGGCGAGATGGGGCACCTCGCCGAACACCACTCGAAGTTATAACCAAACGCAACAGTTGCTCATGGTCTGATCCTGTCTGCTAAGTGAGTAATAGGTTATCTTAGTCGATTCACATTTACGTCGGAGGCGACTTCAGAACATATTACGAGCGACCGAACTGAAAGTAGTCTTAAGGTCTGCAAAAGTGCCGATATTCCAGGACCAGTTACAAAGTAAAGTCTGATGAGTGCACTCACGACAGGATCGGAATTTTGCCTGTTCTTCACTAATCTGGCTTTGTCTGACTTCGGTGAGTCTGCGTAATTTGAAACCATCGGTTAATTTAGACGCATTGTAGACGAGCCTGATATCCATGTTTGTTGTAGTGTTCGGCTTCTATCTTACGAATTGAAACAACTGTTGGTAAGTCCCAATCACAAGGTGTCTCTCCAGGATCCATAACCTTTCGACGAGGGATCTTCGGTACTGCCATCAGTTTCTCGTTTCCATATTTAAGTCGATGCGAGAGGAGGTATGAAGCTGTTGCCTTGTTGCGTTTTGATAGTTATGCTCCAAAGCCACTTCTTTTTACGACGCCATAACGGACTATCCGGGACCGGTCGCCTATGCGATTAAGGTCAACCGGATCGTTCCTCAAACTGGTCAGTCTATCTGTCAGGTCTGTGCGACTGGTCGGTGATAAGTGGACTACATTCTTCAACTATGGCCTTATTAACACGAAGTGAGTGGCCAACACAACAGACGACAGGGAGAATAGCACGCTGCTAGCTCTGGACAAAAGATTGGTTCTACCTCTTCTAGTCGTTCGACCAGGTGATGCTCTGTGTGCATATTTTTTGAGTCAGCTTGCATAGACGTCCTGAACGATCACTGTCATATTCAGAGCCAGGAGGATTCGAACAACTCTCGTCCATAAGGTTCGTCATCGTGATAAATGCATTTCTGTCGCTGTTGCAGTTTTTTTAGGACATACTTCAAAACAACCTTTACTGCCGTAGCGATTGATTCTCAGTGTTAGTTCTATTCTAATCTGACTCAATCTGCCTAATTTGTTCGTTCGTGCCACCTGATAAATATTCCTCACTTATTCGCTGGAATGTTTGTTAATCATCTTCCATTTGTGAACACATTACCTTTGAGCAGATGACTACGAAAGAAGCGCAAACAACAGCATGGTTTAAATATCGGTGGTTACTCCAAACCGCACAACTGTCTAACAGAATAAAGCCATCTGTACCTGATTGCTATGTATCTCATTTGTGCCCGCGGCTGAGACTCACTTGGTGGTTTCCATTCCGCCTAGTGTTCCGTGTGTTGATATGTGGTACTCGAACTGTAGTGACCGTCGGATGCACATAACTGCAGCAGCCCCATCACTATCGAAGCCCTGCGCTAGGACGTCATACACACCGCCCGGCTGCTCTTGCGAAGGGCTACCCCTATATGCATTTGAATCATCTGCCAATATGACAGTATGATTGTCCGGTCTGTTTCACTGAGATCCAATCGGTTGAGCAGTGTTCTGATTTATAAATGCAATCTCCACTCTGGCTTGATCGCAAGAATCGGCTTTGGTGTCATTCGAGGCACTAACAAAGGAGAGTTGGGGTCGATTATCGTTTAAAAATGGGCTCAAGTAAATGGTGGCTTAAGAACCGTAGATTTGCGTTTCGGGGACACAGCACACTTCAACCTACATATTTTTGGCGCTCGCCAGGAAAGCTTGCTGTGCTATCCGTCCGAGAATGTGTAGATTAAAGTGCGCCACTGTTTATCAGTCGTATGTCTTGGATGACATTTGCTCACTGTAAGTAGTAGGGCTGGAAAATTGAAGGTGATGTAGGACGGGAAATTGATAATTCTTGAATACTGTCGTTTTTAAGCGAACGGTTACTTCTCGGATGGAGTTGCTCTAAGTAACATCACGTTGAGTCTCCACCTCAAATGTTTGATCCATGAGACAACAGTTTTCTTCGCAGACCCCACGCGGAGATGGTGAACCACAAGTTTGACTCATTTGTTAGCGAAAAGCTCGTCCAGCTCTGGGCCTGAATAAAATAATAATATTTGTTTTCGAAAACCGTCAGGCTCAACAAGTGTATGTAAAGTTGAATGAAACATTTGGACTATACTAACAGTTTTTAGATCGTTTTGGGTACCACGCCGACGATCCCTCAGCCGTTGGACACTCCGAGCGTACTTTGAAGAAACCTCTTTTAGCCACCACCGTCATTCGGAGAGGAAAGTTGTCATGTCTTGAATGTACCAATTTTTTCTTTTTGTTCCTCTCGTTGTCTGGTACTACACTGGCTCTTGCACCAGGCTTTGCGCATACGTTTACATAGACGGTGTAACTGCTACACAATTGACGATGAATTCTCATTGCGAGTATGTCGAATATTTAGTGGGTGAAATTCTCTGGAAAGTCATGCAGGGCGGTGAAGTGTTTCCTTATTTCTGCGTTAGTTATCCTTGTCTTGGTTACGTGAGCAGCGTGATATAAAGCGTGAAAGAAGAAAAGTTACATCGCTCCATTGTTGTTGGAAAACGCCGGTTAGATTGCACATTATAGCCCAGTGTACTATCCAGATCATTTGGTACATTTTTGAACTCCTCCGAGTGTCGCACAAATGTTGACTACCAGCACTATCTGAATTACGTTTACGTACGACTTTCAGTTCCACAACGTACAAGGCTGAGTGCAAGCTGAAGAGACTAAATTACCTCACTAATTTGTATAGGACCTCGGGCTTTGCATCTTTAGAACTGCTGCCTTAGGTGGTATTGACAACATACTCTGATCTGTTCTGCTACTTTGACATGGTGATCAAGCTTGTGTATTACGCTGATCTAGCTGGCTGTGTTGTGTATGACTTTGGCTCTACCAAAGGGGGAGCAATTAACCTTAAGGCAGTTACACCCATAGTGTTGTACGTTGCACTACTGACCTCGTAGGAGAAAGGTTAGGAATGGTTCAGTCAAACAAAACACCCCGTTCGTCTGAAGTCAGACCGCGACCGTCTGTGTATTGTCCCATACGCTCGAAACACATTCTGTGTAATTCAGAAATCAAGTGTGGCTTTAAATGCCTCCACTGCGCGCAGCAATGATCAGTCAAGCATCGATGTCTAATGCCCTCTGGCCAAGTAAGCATTCTACTACTAAGTGAATGAGGTTCTCGAGTCGTTGGCTCCCAGTTGGGTTCCACAGAGTAACCCTATCTCTTGTTGTTTCGCAAGTCAGACTTTCGAGTTAAAAGCTCGGATCGGGTCCCTTAAGTTAACCCCTTCTGTACCATAAACGACCGTGAAATATCGAAAGTTATAATTGCCCTGGTGGATCAGTGGGGATCACAGTGAGCTTCAAGACTACTCACTGGTTCCCAGTGAGCAGTCGCTTATGTGCCACCAGATTTAGTTTCGGTCAGTCTACGTATGCTCCAACGTACAATAGTTCGGTTCCTGTCGAGAACACCCACGGCACCCTCTTGCGTATTTTGAGACCGACTGGACATTCGGGCCTCGTTTTGTCTGCTGGTGGTGCGAACGCGCAACTTGGTCGTCTTACTCTTGAAGGGAAGCAAATGGCTGGTTTATTCGGTGTCCGGGCGCGATGCGCTGACAATGACGGTCGGCTGTTATAGTAATATGCATCTCAGGTTCTATTTATCGTGTTGTGCACTTTCATGCAAGTAACGACATCACGTGGAGACCACCGTGTGCAACGCAGCCATAGATGCTAGTAGATTGTGTCGCCGTCGGCAACCAGTAGTACCACTCTATTAACGATTGTCGTTCATTTTGGAAGATGCTACTCGCTTCGTTTTATCGTTTACTGGGAGCTCACATGCTCGCAAGCAAAGTATTTCGAGAGGGTGTACAAAACGTATATTAAACAGCATTGACAGTCTGACTGTCCAGGTCAAAGCCGTGAATTGATCAAAACGTGCACTAGACGGAAAGTGCATCAGTGAACCTCTTGTGAAAAGGTTTGTTGCAAAGTAACGCCGCAACTACGACAAAAGTGGATTTCGGTTGATTCAGCAGAACTTGTAAACGAACGTTCACTGATCTCCCTGACTCCGAATACGACAGGAACCCCTGTGAACCAAAACAAATTTACAAGAAGTCAACTTAAAATCCGTGATACTTACTTGGCATAGGGCGCTAAAGAGATGGAGAGAACATTTACATGAAGAAATAACCGTGTACTATTTTCCTTAATTAGTGGTTGCTCTTGTCGTCGACACCGCGTTGATAAAAAAGTGGCTGACGAATTCATGGCTTGTTACGAATACTTGACGGACCGATTGACCACTTCAAGGGCTAATAATAGTTAGTTGAAATGTAATAAAGCTTCTGGTACAAACCTTTCTTCAGCTGTTCAAAAATGTTGGTGAGAGATTGTGGTCTGAGCTGGACACCCTCTTTTGTCCCATATAGGAGACCAAAGAAGTGTCTCGTGATTGATGCTTATCAGCAGTGATTCCCGTCTTCAAGAAAGGTGTCAGGACGTCATGTGATAACCACAGTGGTGCTAGCTTTGTGCCTATCGTCTCCATGTTACTCACGAGTCCAATAATGCAGACTTTTGAAACAGAATCAGATGAGAGGAATAAACAGATTTCCGGTCTGGTTTCCAAGGTGTCAATAATACCTTCACCTTGCATTAAGAACTAGGACATTGTTACTTTTGTTTTCAGCCTATAATGGTGGTGTTTTCGGTGTTTTCTTAGGATTCGGCCGCCAATATGCTCGCGGGCTGTTTCTATCGCAGGGGGTTCCACTGGTGTTTCAGTTTATCCGCATCATTGTCTACTTACTGTAAATAAAAATTACGTTTATGGATGGCTGTCTCGAGCGTCCTTTGCTTCAGGTGGCGTTTGACAGCGGTTTTGATCCCCCTCCTTTTCAGCTGTGTTGGACGATATTCTGGGGCACAGAGGCCTTAAGGATTTCGGAGACGGAGCTTCCGTCGCCTAGTAAGCTGACATGAGTATTTGAACATAATTGCTTTACTTGTAATATTGTTGGAATATTTCTGACGAGATGTCCATGGGGATAACGGAGGCACATAGTGCATTTACCAATCTTTGTCACTTGTGGTATCACAAAGATACTCATTTATCGGCTAAATGCGAGATTCGCAATGCATGCATGTGCTCTGTTTGGCTCTACTGACCAGAGACCTGGCTCGTTCGAGTGAAAGGTACATCTGGACGGCGTTTGAGCACCGTTGTCTTCACCAGTTAGCCTGTATCAAATGAGTTGACCGTACAAGCGCTGCGGCAGGTTCGCTACCGACAACCGAGGTACTAAGAATGTATGGCTTTTGCCGGTTGTGTCAGGTACTCTGTATGACAACGCAGCGTCTGCCGCACCGTGTATTGTTCATTGTGGCTGGTGGCGGTTGGGAAAACCCGAAGGACGATCAGGCATTGACGTAGTCACGGGTTACAAGCTCCCTGTTCGCCTCGTTGAGCGAAGTTGACAGGTACCGTTTGTCCGGTTAGTGAGTTTGCGACAATCTATACTGCTGATTGGAAACGCTCTCGGATATGGCAGTGTGTCGCAGCCGATGGAGAACTTATATCCACAAGGCTAACTGTTTTTCATGACGCCTTTGCAGTTTGCTTTGTGCCTCTTTTCTCCTTTTCTTCTCAATGCATTTATACCTAATTACCACTGTATTACCTCTTGGGTTTCTGTGAGAACCGGCGGCGGCCAGAACGGTGACACTCACGGATACAGCTCAAAGTTGGAACCGTCTCGGAGTCGATCACCGGGAATAGTTCCACGCCTTCGTGCCATCAATCTACCAGGGCGCTTTCCAGGGATCTGTCAACAACGAAGTTGATTATGAAGACGTTTAGTCTGCTTCAAATGGGAACCACTTGTAATGTTTAAGGGAGGTGACAAATCACTTAATAGTATGACTCGGGCTTAGGTCTGGTGGTAAGCTGTCTTGCATATGTTGATACACACCGAATCAAGTTACTACTTGCTTGTTTTATCAAAGTTGAATCGTGTAACTTGGCCACTTGACGGCATATTCGTCGCTATCCACCTCCGACCTGAACTCACCACTAAAATGAATCACTTCAAACTTTCATGATGTAGGACCTTTCAGACGATTGACCTCAAATACACTGAAGTTGGACATATGAAGCACAAAATTGCCGAAATATTTTGGAATGTTAAAAATAAACTCCGGAAACAGGTAACTAGTTGGGAGGACTGACTGTTCTTAAGTGCATCAGTCACCCCGTCTACGGTTGCTGCATAGACGAGGTCATGTACGTACACTACGATGGAGTTGAAGTAATGAGTACATAAAATGCACATGCCAAGAAGCATCCCAGTTTCAACTGAAATTCGTAAGGGTACTGAATTAACCTATGCAGAGCCGTGTGTAACGTAGTCGCAAATCGTGTCTAGTTACTTTTATAGACGTATTGAGATCTGGTTTGTTACGTCGATCCTGGTAAGCAAGCTTTCTTAGGGAAGGGCGACCGAGGTGCTACACACTTACAGTCAGCTTTCTGGATGAATGAAGGAAGTAAATTTACATTATTGTGTAAAAACTTAATCGGATTAGAGCATCTGGTACCTTGTGTATGTACAGAGTGATTGAAAAGTCCTGCTCCATTTTTTGCCCTAGCGTCTCCGTTTGTGTTTGTATGAATGATACAGTGTGAGGTGTAAAATAAATAGTTTTGTGACACTTCATTTATGTGAATAAAGTCAAAATGTGTCATGCGCAATACCTCGACGTGCTCTCCACATTGTTTGATGAATCTTTGAAATCGTCCGGGTATGACGTAATGGTACGTTCATTAATGGGTTCTTCACTGTTACTGCAAGTTTTATATCATCTTTTCGTTTTATTCTCTAAGAAATCCTTCATCGTAGTAAACAGTCTCGTGATCCTATGGGCCTTCCTGAAGTAAACATACATTTTTGTCATAGCATCGCCACTTTACAGCTGAACATAGTATGGTTTCCATGGACGGAGTGAAATTTATCCCGCAATGCGATATCTGATCAGATTCTCTGGATACGTTTCGAATCAATTTAATTGGCTTTAAACAAATCTGCAAAGGGCTAACTGACCTACTTTGAGAATATGAAAGGGCGCCCAGATCTCACCTGACCTTCTGCTACTCTTGTTGCGATCACTCTTCGGTGACTGTTTTTGTGGTTTTTACGTCAAGTGTTGCGTTCAACGGTGCTGACTCCCAACTGAGCTCCGGACGTCGTAACATAAGGCGGTTTCGGCCTATTCTGATTAGGATGGATTTCCCTCTGTATGGCTTGTGTAATGTAGAAACAAACTGATAGGCTTAAATATATCAGCAAATGATATAGAGATCTCTTACCTAGATTCCATTTTACGGAAATAAAAGGGAGCCTTTCCTCCATCCTACAGACGAAGTAAAGTCGAGGAGCTCTACCATGAAGTCAGTCAACGATTTCCTTCAAAGTTTGGGTCGGCTATCTACGAGAGTGTTAAACGAGTATGTACGCTGCGTGGCATCATGTTTTAGTAGTGTGAAAACGACATCTCTGAAATTGAGCGTGTTCGTTAATATTCCATCGCTCTGTGCCTAATGTCAACTTTCACAGTGCAGACTCTTCGTTTGAGTGCACTGAGCTGCAGTCTCCAAATTAACGGTTTCTCATACCTAGGTTTAACCACAACATTGTGAGTCACTTCAGATTTTTTCTGTGTGCTGGTCGAGTGCTTTCAGTTTCAGTCATACACAGTTACACAGCAGTTTCATTTCACATTGCTAACGAAATACCGTTTTGAAACCAACCTTATATATATATATATATATATATATATATATATATATATATTCGTTTTCTTGTTTTCTCTTCAACTCAGTAGCTCATTCTGAATCTCATTTTCAAAGTGGTGAAGAAGCCTTATCGCACCTAGATGATGTCATTGAATTCGTCGTTTCTGAAGCCATTGATTATGCGGATAAGCCTCCCGAGGAAAGAACCCTTCCAAAACTTACACGCAAAGCACCCCCTCCACCCGCTCGTCCGCGCAATTCCATGGTAATAGGCAATTTAAATCAAATGCGACCCGACATGGCTGCAAATGGCATTAACCGAATGCCCATACTTGGGGCGAGTGCTCAATTTCAGCAGAAGCTACACACCCAGTTGCCCACCATGGTACCTTTCAATGCTAGTCCCCAGCAGCAGCAACAATTGCTCATGCAATATAATGGACAGTATCAAGCCCAGCCCGCTCACTCTCAACAACAACAGCAATATGCTCAAGCCGCTCACTTTCAGGCCTTGCAAAATCAACAAGCTCAGTATCAAGCAGCTAATGCTGCAGCCCTGGCTCAAATGCAACAGCTACAACGACAACAACTTCAGGTGAGTTATGAATCCGTTTTACTTAGGTCTGTAATTTCTGTTCCCATTCTGTACGCTTCCTGCCGCATCGTCACGGATGTATGGCTAGCTCGTGTTTTCTTTCGGGTTGTAGAAGGCGGGTTAGAAAGTGGGATAAGAAGAGTTAACATGAAAGAGAGCACTTAAAAAGTACATTGCTATGAGATGCACCAGCCGAGTCGAGACATTCGGTTGTGGACTGTAACAAATAGCTGATGTAAGATGTACTGTACTTCGTAAGCGTAAGATGTACGTAATCTTGTTCACTTTCCAGTTCCATTCGCGCTGATTTGATCGTTTCAACCCTATTTTGAGTAACTTAGTGGCTGTTGTATCGATGGCAAGGTAGTTAAGTAGAGCAATGTATCGTAAGGTGACGGACGCACGTGTGGTCTCAGACCATGCCAGTAGGTGGCGAGTCATGTGAGAGAATAAGGCAATGGGAAACAGAGTAAGTCATCTAAGTGGTACAGACGGGCAGGTTACTGCAGTATAGGGCCACATATTCGAACGGGATTATTTCTGATCCTGCGGAGCAAGTTTGTTCAGTCAACATGATATCGATCCTTAGTAGACTTGTCACCTCTCGTGGATCAACGCGGGCGGTTTAAATATTTCGGGTAGGCCAACTCCATGTTGCTTCGGTGCTTTTTCGATGTCATTGGGTCGTGAGCCGTGTGGGGTTGACGAGCGTACGCCCGTTAGTCGGTCCTAAGCACAAGTGTAACGGATATAATACGAGTCATTATCAAAGGGAGTAATAACACCGAAAAATCCTTTTGTTTTGTACGGTTGGTAAGCTGTATGCGCTTATCAGATAGCTTGTTTCTGGGAGGCTGGAAGTTTCTGAGCAGCAGTCTTCACCGAGTGGCCTGATTGAGGGTTGGTAACTGTTTCACTCGACTTGTTCGTTAATGTTTTATTCGACACAGCTTCCTGTTGAACCAAGGGAATAGGATTTAATTGAGTAATAACAATTGGTTTGTATTTCTACACATTTGATGTTTCCCACAGGAAATGTGACCAATCGACACAACAGGTGACTTCACACCGATTTTACCGACATTCGCTAGAAGGAGGGAATAATTTCCACGGCGACCACTGTATTCCTTCCAAGTAAAGTGTCTGCTGTTGTTATTGGCGAAGGAGACTAGCAAATTGCAGTGATAGGATAACAATGCTAAATTCACGAACAGTGCTTGCCTTGATTGCGATGCTTATGTTCTAACTGTCGCAGAATAAAACGTGGAAGGTACTGCTTGTGGAAAGGATAGGTGAACGGTTGTTGTCGGTGCGTTAGTGTCTGATTCTATGAATAGAGGGCAATCATCATCCCCCTTCATATGAAACAACACTTATGCGCATCAGGTGATAAATGGTGTTTGGAAACAAGAGTAGAAATTCCTAACACAAAAATTACTGCGGAGCTCATAAATCGCAGACAGACTCACATTCAGCGTGATGTAGAACGAGAATAATAATCAACTTTTTGTTGCCCTTTCGCAACAATAGGAAAAACATCGTTGATCCTGCAGACAGTTCCAGGAGGGCACCTCGTGTGTAATTTTTAGTTTCGATCAGTGCGAAATGCTGGCCGACCTTTTAATTTTCGTTCTTGTTCTAGCGTACGTAAACTTGTTCCAATTTCATCCTAGAAGCCTTTTTCTCCGAAAGCATTCCTCATATACGGCCATCTGTGGCTCTCACGGTTATTTGTTACATTGCGTCCTCAGTTTTATTTTGAGGGGCAGATGTATACTCACAACATTGTATAGATTTATTTGAAAAGTTCAGCTGGCCTCAACCAGGCCATGTGGACGACGGAACTCGAATGGTCAGACGACCCTCTGCTGAAAGCAAAAGTGGTCCTGGGGCTTTAGATATTGGTTTGACAAGACTCCTGGACCAGACCTTCTCTCTTCTCTTTTCAAGAGTAGTGAGAAGAGGATATCAGAACTGACAAAACTTCTTCAGACGGCTTGGAAAACAGAAGAGATATCTCGTGAGTGGTACTTATCAACGGCAATTTCCGTTTTCAAAATAGGAGTCTGAAGTTTATGTGACAATCACAGAGACATCAGTCTAGTGTCTGTTGCATCCAAGTTACTCACTGGCCTCATTTTAGTCGGCTCACTAAGCCCGGAGAATGTCAGATGCACGAAGAACAGGCAGGATTCTGGTCTGTTCGAGGGTGTGTTGATCACATTTTCACAACTCAAGTGTTCCCTCGGACATCGCCCTATCGCAGTAGCCAATGCGTGCAGTCGCAATCAAAAAGGTCGCAAAATCTGAGTCCACTAGACCAATCATAAGCCACTTCCACAGCCTCAAAATACAATGGAGAAATTCTACTGCACTAAAACGAAAGGCTTTTACACGAAAGATACATTCTTATGCCTAAAAGAGAAACCAGTATGAAAATTCGGTCACGCTTTCATATAGCAATCGTGTTAACTGCTGGGTCATTGACCTCACATCAGAAATGGTTGAATCATCGTACGTAAACGCTCAGCCACGGTCGCTTTTGAGTGACGCCCAGATTGTCCGGTTGCCTCGAGAGGAGAGCAATTTTCCTTCCTTATTAAAGCGTGGCTGTAGTTCTCATTTCAGCCGCGACGAGGGTATACAATGCTGACGAGCTCTAGGAGGAGCAGAACTCGACTGTACTGTTTTTTTTTAAAGCGCTGACCGGAACGTTTATGGACATTCCACGACTGTAATCAGTTGTGACTGATATTCGCCTTGCATCAACCAAATCTCCCACTACTTACCAGCAATCAAAATATCGCTTAAGTTAGCTGATTTATGTTTTCAGGCTGTTTTGGGATAATTAGCCACGGGACGTGATGGGTTTGCAAGAACTGTTTATCCATGCGCATAAGGATTGTAAGATCCGATGGATTTGTCTTCTGCTGTTTATAACTCACACTCTGACTGACCTGAAATGAGCTTGGCAGACCTTTTTAAGTCCTTCTAGAGGCTTCGTCTGGTTTTGTTATCTATTGTTGACCAGTGTAAACGATATGAGAACCATCTGTGCCTGAAGTGGACTTTACCGAACCATTGCAGACCTGCTTCGGGAGGGAGATTTCCTGCAGATGAGAAAGTTCAGACAGAAGGACGAAATCAACCTGGGTGAACTTTTCTTGAGGCGTGACACTATCGCTTTTATTTGAAAGATAGACAGAAACCGCTTTTGTTTTGACTCGTTACCCGGACGATTGCACGATTTTTTTGATTACCTATTTTTCAATCAATTTGTCTTATGGGGGATGGGTACAAATACTTTGTGTTCTCTTTAACAATCAGCAGGTCAAATTCCCTTCTATTTTGAAGGACCACAACGATAAAGGTGCGTATTTTGAGCAGCTCAGGTGTTCTTGTGATTTTTGAATTGGTTCATTCAATAGGCAGAGTCAGATCACGTTTGGAGAAAGCATCTGTTGCAAACTTGGTCCCAGTGACCACTAGCGAAGTGGTGGACAGCTGTTTCGACCTAGTTAGGTCTCATCAGCACCTAATCTGGGGCTGTGTTAGACGCATTCTCGTTTACACACCAACCACAAAACGGCTGATCGGTTTCAGCCTATGAGCGAAAGGAAGCGCAACGGGAACTAAGGGAACTAAAATCATCTATCGTTATCTCTCATTCAAGAATTGATTCATTTGATCTATTCATTAAGCTTTTACTTTACACCTTAACCATTTCTACAAATGTCTAGTCAGCTTTGTGTAATGGATGCTCAATTTACGATCCAGTCTTAACACAGTTACTTAGTAACTTGACGAATTGTGTAATGTGTGTGGCGTGATGTCGTCCGTTTGAGTACAAAGCAAAACAGTCCACTCGTTTCCCTCAACGTCCGTGCCAGGTGTTTCTAGAGCGCATTCTAGTTGTACAGTTAAAAATGGTCACTTCACTTCTCCCGCTTTCTGGAATGTGGGTTCGTGTTGCAACACAGCTGACAAGTTGTAAATGTACAGCATGATGTGAAGGGCAGTCAGAAAAACTGCGGACTCAGCTACTGACTGACTGCTCTTTTGATTCCCTCAATGTTTCATGTCTGTTGCTAGGTTATTGTGCGAGTTAAGAGTTTGCTGCTCTGCGAACACGGGTGTGCGCCAATGGGTTCGGAGGGTTGTCCGGTACTACCTTTGTACACGCACTTGACGAGCACGTCGTGGATGTTATGAGACAAATCCGAGAAGAGCCTATCGACCAATTTATCACAGACATTGGAATTATTGGTAACAACATTGTCTGCGACTGAGATAAAGGAACGTTCGGTTGAAGCAGAATGATGCTTGGGCGAGAAGTGCAAACTAATTATAACCAATATAATTGGAGAATAGTAAATCCAGTTCGGTGGCATTCTGTCACAGGTGGTTTTTTAAGTCGAAAACTAGTTGTTTAGGGCTTTCAGGCGATAAACGAAAAGTTTGACGACGTACCTTAAATGAGACATCAGTGACCTATTCATCGGAGATAATTATAAAAGGACCCTCCTAGATGGACGGTTGTTTCTGTGAACACTAGACAGTACTTCTGATAATTTTGTCGAGTTTGACTTTTGCGGATGACTTTCGGAATATTGTACTGCTTTTGTTAATCTTCATAAACCCGGAGCTTGTTCATCATAACATCAAAGTTGCATAGCACGACAACATCATTAGCACATTCTAAACATCTCACTTGAAAACCACGCTCAGCTTGGTCGTCTTTCTTCGGATGAGAAGCGGCTAGGAGGTATGTTTGGTGTCCGGGCACAACGCACCGATAATGGTGAAAGACTGCTGCAGCTGTGCGCATCCCACGGTCTGTATATTTCGAGTACGGCATTCCAACACAGAAAAAAGCACTGTGTTACTTGGAGACCTCCGTGGACACAGTTGGATCATATAGCAGTTAGTTACAGGTGGCGCCACTCTGTTAAGGACTGTCGTGCTTTTTGGAGCAACCACCTGGACTCGGACCATGCTGTTGTGCGTGCCCGTTTTATTTTATTATTTGCCCAGAGGACATACGCTCGTAAATGCAAAATACTTAACTGGCATTCGAACGATGAGAGTATGAAGATCGCTTACCAGAAGGCGTTGATGAAGAAGTTGCCCAGTTCTAGTCAGGTGAATGATCCTAACGAACACTGAGAACAAATTGCCACAGCTATGAAAGCATGCTGTGTACAGGTACGTTCCGAGGAAGCTGTTCTGTTTCGACAGAACTGGATTCCCGTCACGTCGATAAACCTCATGAACAAGC
>JTDE01021003.1:25883-65173 GCA_014338405.1 Paragonimus skrjabini miyazakii
GGAGATATAAAGGAAAGCAGAGACAGAGCCAGAGACGTTCGTGCCAAGTGTGGTTTACGTGTTTGGTGAATGTGTGAGCCAACACACTTAGTCGGCACGGCATGTAGCGAATGAGAATAACCGTAGCGTCATGTGGAAGAATGTACCACGAACTGAATGGTGTACTCTATTTATTTGTGTATTCGGTATATCGACGTGGTAATATCTAATCTACAGACGCATTGCAGCAGATCGCGGAATCATCAACCGTTCTGCAGATTTTCGATCACTTTTTTTATGGACTACTTATTAAGTGGAGCGCTATAACAGTAAGTGAAAATTTGCTCCCTTTGTTTTCCTGTGTTTCGTGTTGTCAGTTATTCCTATCCAGACTCCTCATCTATCTCCGCAGTGCCATTTATGCCTGTCCCAGCCTGATGAAGACAACCGTAGGCCGCCGGGTCACATCCAAACTTGTGATTAGCTAGCGCATTTTCTGTTCGCATATTCTCCTCGGGCCTGTTGCCGTTTCCTCTGATTCATCGTATCCTTGTGCCTGCCCGGACATCTGGGCAGCCCACACCTTTCTATCCCCACCACCGATTTCCGATGGCCACCACCACACGCCTGGCTTGATCGCCATTGTGCGCAAGTGCGGCGTGCGAGTGCAAGCGTGTGCGCTGGTGTGTCTGTCTTCATATTTGCATGGTCATATCGCCTGGTCCGGTCCGCCTGGCCGCTGTCAAACCCACTCGGCCCGTGCGCGCATGCGTTCGCGCGCTCTTAACGAATTTGCGGCATTCTCTCACAACGCTCGCAGTCGCACTTGTGCATGATGCTGCGGTGGTGGTGGTGGTTTTGAGCGACTTGACGGACACACGCCGACTGTCTGGCATTTCATGGTCAGTAATTTGTAATGGCATGCGAAAAAGCCTGCCGTTTGAAGTCTACACTGTCGTCTGGCTTCAGTCACATATTTCGTATGCAGACCTACTCATAGGTTGATCCTATAACAGACACTGATTGAGAGGTAGCTCGTTGACGGTTATCGGATGGGGTTAATGATGTGGCTGTCACACTTTGTTCCGGAGAGATCGGACATGTTTAGTGAGTTTGAATGGTGTTCTGCATCTCTGTCTCGGAGTTCAAATTCCGGACTCAACAAAGGTATGGACTGCTGATTTGTTCAAACGGATGAGGGACTTGGGTTTGGTGGTTCGTTCGAAAATGTTCACGGAAATGCAAAAACTGCAATGAAATGTTAACAGTGTTCACCCTGGGGCGGCCAAACATTGTTGTGTTCCCAAGTCTCAACGAGTCCCGTCGTGTTTGTGCAACCGTATGAGTTACGCGTGCTGTAGCCCATCGTGTTCTCATTGTACATTTTCAAAATGAAGCTAACTCGTATTCTGAGGTGTAGAAAACGGTTAGGCCTCTTCACTTCTGTGCGAATCACCATAATCACGTCTGGGTTTGTACACAACTTTCTGCTATAGCTCCAAGTGTGGTGAGATTTGTTCACAAATCAGATTCATGTTTTTCTGTGTGGTGATTTGGCAATGCCGTCAACTTCGAACGTGTCATAACATGTTCTTTGTTTATCAGCGAATTTTTTCGTTACATTCTGTGGTGCGTCTTCTCCATTCTGCGCTGAGTACCGGCCATCGACCGTCCAAAAACAAAACCAGTTGGCAGTTCTTGCTAAACACATGCAAATTAACGTTGAGCACGATTAACTGAGAGTTTCATTCTAATATGACTAGATTTACAGAGTCAATGTAGTTTGTTACTGTTGCTTGGTGTGTCATTTCTCGGTTCGTAAACTGCTTCCGTCGTTGGTAACTCGTCATTAGTGAATACCAACTGTTATTCGAATGTCGTGGGCATGGTAGTTATTAGTAGCGAGCCAATGATGTGTTGAGCTGTTATTCTAGTTACTACTGGCTAATGGTTGATCTTTTACCTTGAATATTTAACTTGTACTCACTTTTTTCTCATTCAGTACTAAGGTTTTCAACGTTCCTTTACTACATTCGAAGTTTTTGTTGCTTCATTTGATCGTCTTGTATGTAAAACGAGTGGGCTGACTACTACTCGACGATAACCACATTGACTGTCAATCATATTGATAAGTTTGTGCTCCAGATTCCTCGTATGCTTCTGCTTTCCAGTTTTAAGCAACCTAGTACTATCTTACCCATGGTATCTAGAATGTGAATAGGCTCACTGTGTTTTAACAGTGTTAGGACTCCCACCCTGTGACCGTCCCAGGGCGCCTCCGTCGTGAGAAAGAAGGAAAAAACCACTTGACTCAGTCCTAACTAGCGGAACTGTTCAAATCGGTTGAGACTTATTATACCGCTATGCACATGTGCGATCCTAACTCTTTCTCATGATGTGGTGGAAATGTGTGGTCATGACGTGCCCTATAAATACCTTGTACTTGTCGCCCTACCCCGCACACGTTTTGTAGCGGAACAAAGCTTCTTATTTTGGACGCGTCTTTTGGCTTGCCTTGGGAGCGGATACGGGACAGTCACAGTACTATTCTGGACCGAGATTTTCGTGTGAATTATTACCGGGACGAGAATCCGATTTTATCGAGTGTACCACTGTACCGAGATGGAACCAGCGTATCGTTTAGGAGGGTTTACAAAAAACAGATGGAAGCTTGATATCATATACTTTGTGTCTGATCACCTTATTCTGATGCAATATTCCTTAATGGTTTTATGAGTTTCAAGATGTCATTAACGTGGCCGCAACTTTAGACTCCAGCTTGAGATGACTTGAGAGCCACATCTTCGGAAGGGTGCAAATCACATTTTGGTATTCTGTTCTTATTCGTGTTGTGGGTCAAAGAACCAAAGTGATTGCTAGGTCTGGGTCGTACACCATGTCTCAGAGTGATTGGACCCAAACATCATCATCGTAGACAGTGGTTCACACTGATGCTTAACAGCTACACAACTATGAAGCTGAAAAAAATTCAAGCCCTGCATAGAAAAAGGGAGAAAAAAGGGGACAGGAAGAGACCTAACTACTAAAAGCAACTACGTCTATGTTCAAGCATTTGGCCTCAAGTTGTCTACACCTTGCGAACAAACAACTAAGCTGTAAGTGAAACTAAGATGTCATCAGCAAGACAGATTTTTATAGTTCTCACTACCTCGCGTCGGTAAATGCACTCACTTCACAGATAACTTGGCCAAACAGCGACAACATTCACGCCACTGTGATCAATTCGTCGCCATCTTACCTAGCGTTTCCAGCCACCTAATCTGAGTCGCGAGGGCCCTAACCTGGGAGACGAACCCGATCAATAGCGGCCAACCCCTTGGTGAACGATTTCACTTCTCTACGCCAGGTCATCACCTATCCACCTCGCACTTTACGCCAGTCGACCACAGCGTCGGCAAACGGTGTTCGATGCAGCGGACGACTAGTTGGCATCCTTAGTACATTACCTAACCATCTAAGTATGTACAAATGTAAGGATTGAACGAAAGAACTCGTTTGACAGTCAGTGCCAAATACCCGCTTCCTAAACTCCTCGTTGCTTACTCGCTGGTGTCGCCTGATTCGAGCGATCGAACGCAAACATCGATGATCAGATACCTGAAGACGGTTCAAGTCTTCTACCCTGAGCTACCATGTTTCAGTGCCGTATAGTAGTACAGCTCCCTCTTTACTTTAGCCTCAGGGAGATGCTTCTCTGTCGCCAGAGGTGTCCTAGATTAACGAATGTCGTCCTAGCCTTAGAACTATGCGATTCTATTTCATTCCCTACACCTCCACTGTCGCCGCTGATGAAGTTTCTTAAGTACACAAACTCGTTGACAATTTCCAAAACTTCATTATCTGTTATTAAATCTAAGTAATTACAGAAGTCTTGCAGAAACTCTTTGCACTTTGAGGTTGCAAAGCGCATTCCGAAGTATTTAGCAGAACGCGAAATAGCGTCTAGCATTTTTTGTGCTGCTTGGAAAGTGTTAAACAGCAACACCTTGTTGTCAGCATAATCAAGACCAGTCAGTCTTTCAGTAGGTAGGAGGTCCACGCTGGCATCATTTGAGTACCGCAGACAGTCCTCCATTAATTCATCTATGACGAAGTTGAGCAAAAATGGAGAAAAGGGACAGCCTTGACGTACGTCGCTCCTGGTGCTGAAACTGTCAGATAGTTCACCGTAAACCCTAACCTGAGCAGAAGTATGGAAAAAAAAACGCCGACAGTATGTTTACATACTTAGTCAGCACACCCTTGTGTTTAAGTGACTCTAAAAGTGTAGATCGATCCACCGAATCGAGCGCACCTTTATAGTCGAGGAATGCGGCGATTGTTGGCCGGCGATACACATGACGCCGCCCCAAAATTTGACGGAGGGTAAAAATGTGATCTATACAACCCCGCCCAATTCGAAACCCCGCTCGTTCTTTCCTAATGTTTACCTCCCGACCTGCAGTGAGTCGACGAAGTATAATGGATGCCAAAACCCTAGTAATGTCAGCCAATCGTGTTGTTTGACTCTGGCCTATATATACAGTGTCCATAACAGACTAAATGAGACTTTGTGTGTGGTCTACTGAATATACATCTTGCTCTGAACCCGACTTGTTCTACAATGACCGGGGTTAAACTAATCCTCCTGTGGTTTTCACAACAGCCCCGGGCGGCTTTCTTGAATACGGAAACTAGTATCAAGTGACCCCAGCACAGAGGGATGGTCTCCGTCGTCCACTCAAGTTGAAACAGCTGAGTCAAGGTCTCTACTAACGACTTTCCACCTTCTTTGAAAAGTGCTGGTACGGGATCATCTGGACCAGCAGCGTTATTACATTTGAGAGCTGAGATGCAGTTGCGAATCTCAATCGCAGTGGGTGGTTCCAAATCTACCGATCAGGGTGCCACATCACAAGTTTGTGGCGGTAACACGGTAGAAGGAGGAGTCCAGCTGAATTAATCCTCATAGTGTTCCGCCCAATGCTCTAACCTTCTGGACTTATTGTAGGTTAGTGTGCCATCTGCCTTGCTGATAGCTTCACTGACAGACGGTTGCCTGGGACCGATAGTACGGATAAGTTTGACGAGTGTGCCTGTGTTTCCTGAAGCAAAAGCGGTTTCCATTTCCTTACTTTTTTCCAGTAACCAAGCCTCACGGTCAGCCTTTAGACTACGTTTCAGTTTTCTACGAAAATCTCCGCTAGACTTGTTATATGAACTGAGAGGAGAATACTTCTATATGGCTTCTAACACCTCCAGAGATTTCTCTGAACACAAACAGATGCACTGATGAGTCATTTCGATTCATAGTTTGTTAATAGGGTTTACAAAGCTTATTTTTTGTCGTCCTTCAATGGCTCGCTGCTTTTGTCTCTCAAAGTTTCTGCCATTTACTGGGAGCCCTTGAGCTGCATAGTTCACTTGCATTTTTGGTCATTCAATATTCTGGACAGCCCTTCGCAATAGGATGAATTCCACTTTCGTCTGCAGTCCACTGTTAGCATGATTTACGTTATAGCTATCGGTATCTGTTCATTTTATGCATCCTGTTTTTTGATCTATCAGCAGCAACAACAACAACAGCAGCAACAGCAACAACAGAATGCCGCCTCTACGCGACATATGCTCTACTCCGCCGCCACTTCACCCCCTATCAGTCCTGTTATCACCGCGGCAGCAGCAGCCGCTGCTGGGGCTCAGCAACAGCAACAGCAACAACAACAGCAACAGCAACAGGTTCTAGCCTCGGCGCAACAACAGCTTCAACTGTACGCTGCCGCCCATCAATTACCAGGTGGGTATATTCTTTTTGATCATGCTCAAAGTTCTTCTTACCACGAGATCAGTCCGTGATTTGGCTATCTTTTTTTAACCGTCTCGTGTACCGTTACCGCATACAGTTGAAAAGCTTGTGTTCAATGAAGACTGCGTTCGTTTTAAATGCACTTTCATTTGCTGATGCTCTGCTGAGTATGAATCTCGCAATTCGTTGTATATACTCTACACTGCACTGTCGGACTCATCTCAACCATTAAATCACACTTAACACAGAAAATGTTTCAGCATGAAGATGTGTTGTTGTAGAATAATTACTAAAAGTGGGGATCGGGAGGTGCCTGGGAGTTAGATTGGATAGAACAATGGGAGAGGGGTCGCCAGTGACATATATATATATATCACTGTATATATCATATACAATACATATTAGTGGTGGTGTGAGCAGCCCATGCACGTATTGCCATCCTATAAACTGGAAATAGTGAGTTGGTCTTCTTTGATCATACTATCAGTTTTTGAAGGTAAAAACTACAGGAACATTCAGTCCGAATACAAGTGCCTATGCTTCCGTTGCCCAGTGTACTAATGTAAGTAGCATGGAAGGGCATGTAAGAAACGGTAGTTCAATGAGCGCTCGATGTTTACCAGACGTTATACGAGTATTATTTACTGAGATGTCTGTGACAATGACGAGCTGTTTTATTCACTTTGAATAAGTGGTTATTCAGTGCTCAACTGGAAAGTTACAACGGATCTGGGCGAGAACAGTGTAGTTTATCTAACGTCTGCCTGTCGGATCCGTGCGGACTGAGCGATGCAAACTACTTCGTCCATTCCCCCCCCTAACACTATATGTAAATATGTTGACGCGGTTCTGAAGGTCAAATTTTCATGAACCAGTTTTTCAGACTATTCCTTACACCATTAACTTCATGTATGCTGAGCTTTACGATTTTACTATTATCCTATTAATTTTGAACATACGATTCACTGTGCTTTCAGGCATGATGCAGACTTTTCCTCCGGGTCAAGCACAGCATCAGAATATGTCTCAGTTGCAACAATTACAGCAACAACAGCAGCAGCAACAACAGCAACAGTCCCAACAGCAGGCACAACAACAGGCATCCCAGCAACAAGTTTGCAATCCCCGTGCCTGGACAAACGCGGCAGCGGAACAGTTACAGGCCCAGCATCAGCGTCAGTTAGCGGCCGCTGCTGCAGCGTTTGGACCAGCGGCAGCAGTGCATCAACAACAGCAACAACAGTACATGCAACATCAACAACAAGCCTCACCACAACAACAGCAGCAACAGCAACCGCAACAGGTTCAGAGGTCTGCCAGTGATTTTTCACCCTATGTCTATCCACAACAGCAGTAACGGTAGTGACGACGAGTTTACTATGTTGGGCAATCTGTAAAGTCTCTTTTTCAGTCTCATATATAACTCATCTGGCTGGTTCTGTTTTCTTGGCCCCTTTGCCCGTTTACAATTCGTGGTAGCTCATTTGTATTCAAATCGTAGATACTCCACATCCAACTCTGTACAATCCAGAGCCACACCGTTGTTTTCGCTCTCTTTCCTGTTTCACTTTGCGCCCTCAAGTTTGATCCTGTTGCAATTATGATGGTTGTTGCGACATCGGCAGCAGCAGCAATACGATTTACACTGTGCAACTAACATTGTCATTCTCGTTGTAATCTCCGTTTCATAACGCTTTCTTCAGTGTCAAGTAGAAGCAGCTGTCTTATCTGTCTTCACTGATTTGCTTATTGCTCATACATTTTCCTCTCGAAATCGGTGCCTTGTTGCATTTCTTTTCCTCCTTCCGATGGTTCCATTTTCTTTTTGCACTCATGAAGCGTGTTTTCCATTTTTTTGGGATTTGCCTGATGTCTTCAGATTGCGTACCGCTTGTGTTCTTCGTTGAGCGGTTCGGTTGAGGGCGAGTGTACAGTGGATACAACCCTCTTCCAGAGCTTCTGTCGACTCAGAGCGTTTCTCGTCTGTCTATTCAAGTGCATTTAGCCAGACTGTTACCTTCTCTTACCTGATTTCTCGTTGTTTAGATCCGAAACTAAGACGACCATGAACTGCCGAGATAAGGAGGCATCGTCTATGTCAGTTTGTGTTCACTTTCGTGCCATCTTTTGTGTTTGTCTTTTCTAGATCAGCCTATTATGATCTTGATCATCAGTTCACTTTACGAGCTTCTTCTTTCCATCTGTTATTGGTTGCCCTCTCAGGGTTTTGTAAATTTTTTTTGTGGCATTCCATTTACATGCGACATAACTAATCACTGAAAACTACCTACCTATTATGAAATTTCCCTGTTGCTCTTGTTTCACGTTTTGCTTTTCACAGGCTTACTGCCGTTCACTTTGTTTACATGACCGATTCGTCGGTCATCTCGTATTAGGTTGCGTTGTCTCATTTTTCGTGCGCGTGCTTTATGACAAACGACATTTTTTTAATGGATCACCTAATCCTCGTAATCACTAGTTTCCTCTTCACAGGCTATCGATACACAACGTAAGGCTACGTTTATTATGCCTGTTAGAACAGGATTTTCCGACCTTAATCTTCTTTTTGTGCTGAGCTGAGTTTGCACGGTTATCGTGACTGAATCTGTGACCTTTCTCTTGGAAGGGTTTTTGTTTGAATCGCTTGTCTGCTGTGTTTTTCATGTTCTGTGGACGATTGCGCTCTTGTTATCCTTTTTTTCATTACGGTCCACTGGCAGGATAGTGACGATGAAACTTGTCCAGATTATCTGCTTTCACATCATCAACTATTTTTTGAGAACCTTCTGACACAACCACTGCGACTGTAATTTTTGGAACGTCAACCGAAGTCCTCTGTAGTTTGAGGCGATTTTATTACTTCTGGCACCGCTTCACAAATTTTCGGACGGTTTTGGGTTATCCTTTGTATTTTAATCTCCCCTCTCTGTATTTTTGTGTGAATTTTAAGACAGTGTTAAATCAACCACAATGCGTTTTCCTGATGTTTGTTTATTTACATACTCGACGTAATAGTTGAGGTTGGGAGTTTAGAATGTGATGGAATCAGCTGATAAACGTTTGCCTTTCCGTAACCTTACATTTCACGTTTATCAAAGTGATTTTATCAGCAATCACTGCTTTATTTTGTTTGTGATTACTACATGTCTTGTGAGTTACGAGGTATCCAACTGGGAGTCGGCTTACCTACCACCTTGAATAGAGAATGATGGGTATGCTCACACTGGCGGCAAATGATCCTCTGACTGTTTATCTCCAGATTTATATGTAGAACAGTTTATTATATAGCTTCAAATTCCGTATGATAAGTTGAACATCGCTCGAGCAACCTACTCGTATATCAGAAGCAAAAGCGGTTGAGTTTTCAAGTATGTTAATTCGACTGTGCCTAATGTGGGATCAACGGCGCAGTGGACAACATGGTTGTCTCATGAGCTTAGCCGGAGTTCGAATCTGGTTCGTGACAAGTTCTAACAAGTAAGAAACTCCAGTCGGGTGCTATCTTTCGATCGATTGGATATTCCATGAGAATGCGAAAGCAGCGATCAAATATGATATTCAACGTGAAACTAACCAGGTCCCCGACTAATCGGTATATTTAAATCCAAACCTAATCTTAGCCACCAGGCGCACCCAATAACATTGGTGTCTACCGCTGAGGTGTGCAGTCACTGCTTGTATGTCCCGCTGCGGTTACTTCGCAAGCTATAACTGATCTCGTATTAATTGACCAAACAACCATACCTAACGAATGTTGAGTGATCCTTTACTCGCTCTTCTACCTTCCACACTGGACGCTTCCATCGAACGTGTCTCGCTTTAAGTGCGACGACATCTTTGATTTCTGCTGTCGTCAGTCCTTTCATAAGCAGCAGCACAGTAAGCTACTTGTTGCTCGATCCTGGTCTTGATGAAAGTAGAATGTTTTAATGATTATGATTTTCTCATCAGGCTTTTTTTAGCCTCTGACTGAACCTGAGAATAAGCATTTCGGGTGCGCTAGCTCCGGTCAACCGGTTTGTATGCAGAATATGGTCTGGTCGATCAGTGAGTTCGGGCACCGTTTGAACATTTTGAACCAACGCCCACACCCTGTTGAAATGCCACTCGTGCCACGTAAAATGTCTACACATTTAAGTTCTGTACCAACCACCCTGACTGATTATCAGGTGCAGATGCAACTGCCTTCAGGACCTTTTGCTACTAAATCTGTTTCATGTTTTTCTGAATCCCTCTATTCCGGCTGCCGCTCTTCAGGTTTGAAGTCGGAGCATAGTGGAATTTAATCGAATCACTTAAAGTACTCTGGCGACGGTTGTTGTTGCATTATCTGATTTGCCATGTTTAGAGCAGTGTACGGCTTAAGTGATGAGGATGCGGCTTGTATCCTCATGGGAGGGTTAGAGGTGTGGGTTATTTCTGACCTTACTTCAACGATCACTTGTGATTTTATATAGCCGATTAGTCGCATCTCATCGGTTCGCAATTTTACTGTTGGGCTGTTTCCGAAGAGATAATACAATTGACATTGAACAACTATAATTTATAGTAGCACAACACATTTCATGTATTACAGTTAAAGACAGCAGCGGCCGGAACGGTAATACTCGTAAATACGTTTCGTAGTTGGGCGAATACATGTATGCGGTATTTTACATTAAATTGTAATATTTTCCACCCTGTCCGGTTCTTTACCTGATCGCTGGGGTAGCACACATTCTGGCTTGTTTGGTTTACCAGTTTGCAGCTAACGGATTTCCCGAAAAATTGAATTTAAATATTAACGGGTGTAGGATTTTTTTAAAATTGAATGTAAGTTGACACATGCGATGGTGCAGGTACACCGAATGAGTTCGTTGTGAAGATTATTGTTCTGGTTGTGGCAGTAACGGTTTCGCGCGAAATTCACAATAGAAGCAACACAGCGTGGTATCCTCGCAATAGGCAGACTGGCACAGAACTGGACAACGGACGAGCTGTGGACAAACGAAATTAGAGGGCCATATTACTGACAGGCGGTAGGGTATCTGTCATACATTCATTCTCAATGTTTTCTTCGAAATATCACATGAAAATAAAATGTTGGGTCATTGATCTCGTGAGGGTTTTGTTAAAACGAGTGGATGAATAGTTTTTCTTGGATTCCACACGGTTTCTGACTTGATGGTCCCGCGACTCGTCCATGTGTTGTTAGTTTAATCTTCATGACCGGAACGCCAATGTGTGCTTGTATACAGATTGCACAGTGGTGTTGACTGTCGAATGTCTCACGATTGAGATGATAGGATGCCGATAACGATTTGAACGGCCTTACAATAAGCAATGTACATATTGTGGTGACGCACATAATTCCTATTCACAGCCAGTATGCGGAAGAAGAATACTAATGAACGATCGTTGAGAGTACTGTTAAAGTTCCACCAGAGCGACATGGTTAGCCTATCCTGAACTCATAATGCCTCATACATGACCAGCTCATCGAATGGCGGCCCCAATCTGGTGCAAGTGTATGAACTACATCATAAATACCTGGCTACCTGTCCAAAGCACAATTTCCCATCACAACGATACAGTGAGTCCGGACTCATCTGTTAGCCCCGCATGACCTCGCGACGTGAAACTCCTGACTGCTCGATCTGTTATCGCTTTCCTGTGCTTCTCCGCCAGGAATAGTACACTCAAAAGACACTTAATGTAGTGAAGATGAACGATCACACCATACTACTCGTCAGTAGTCAGACGGAAACACGTATTTAGGTATTGCAACAATCGGGAAGAATACAAGAAGGAACATTGGGGTGCACCCCAGCAAGAAATGGTTTTTGCGTACATGAACTTGGCATTGGCAATCGTGGCGTCCCAGGGTTATTATTGTTTGCAAATGTGTTTGTGTTCAAAGTGGTGTTGAAGCACATACCCTCGGTGTTGATTTTCTGAATGAACAATCTTCGTGCCATCCGCGTTCTTGGCTCACAATACTAGGTCAAATCCTCATACTGCTTAAGACTAACTGTAATGTGCGTACGGATGTCGGGAAGTTTTTAACTTCGTTCAGAGTGTGATCATTTCGTTATACTCAGATGAGGTCAGTTTTCTCAGCCAGTGGTTAGTTCAGGCCGACAACTTCCACAAGGATGTTTTGAAAATGCCGTGCCTCTTAAAAGGCTTTATCCACGGGCTCACAGCTTTCTTGTTAGGAATTCATACGTATTTTATATAACATTTACTGGTTCCCGCACGTCACATGTCAATGGCTCACCAAAGCGTATCGGGCTTGGTCATCATCATCACTGTATCATGTGGAAACAGGTGTGATCCGTCCTTACCGAACTTTCATCGTACAAGCGTCACTGAGTACGACCGCATATGGGATTGGTCTTTTTACTAACGTTTGAGATGCTGGCTGTGTCAGTCTCGGCGATCGATCACTTACATTTCTTATTTGCCTGTAGTTTAGTTAGTGGGCTAAGGGGGTGGGGGTTTGATCCATCTGTATTAAACGACAGTCTCTGTTCCCAGCGCAAAAGCCGTTGGATGCGCGACCTACTCAGTGCATTTAAACATAGATCGGACTGGTTTGGGACCCAGTCAATTCGTCTTTATCTATAGCCAGCTAGCGCCTCTTGGTCTCCTAGATAATATATGAAAATACGTGTAGCGTGTCTAATGAGGATTACCGCAGGTGTGAAGACATTGGCAGAAATGCTGTTCTAACCATGTTTTAAGCCAGTGAAAATCTAATAAAGCCGTACAGTGATCTCCAGAAATACAGCTACTAACTACCTCGAGTAGAAGGTAGTTTCTGTAAGTAAGGACTTGTTCGGTTAAGGTCTGACGTATGAGCTTGTAAAGCTTCTCGTGGCCTCGTCGTTCGCTGTCATTTACTACGATACAAAACTGCTCTATCGGTCCCATGCTAAGGAAGAATTGTATAAGAACGAAGCTACCGTGGAGCCTTCGATGTTCCAATAGAAACTCATACAAGATGTCGGGTCCGTGATTGGTACAGTAACAGCCAGTCAAACACGTTAGACAGGAACGTGAACATCTGGGTGTGCTGTTTAGGCTATTGAATCGGACCTCTGCTGTACCGCATATCTGTCATCCACTTTTGCTATGACGTAACATAGTAAGTCGCATGTGGTGGCCGAGTGAGTTATCAAGCTGCTGAAATGTGGGCCGGGGCACACCGGTTCAAGTCAGTGCAAGTCAGTTCAAGTCAGGCAATCGTCGCAAGTATATGTTCTATCTTGAATCTTTACATCCTGAGCCTTTCCGATTTGAATGAACGTGCTGACATTTGAAAGATGGAATTGGTATAACCATCGGTCTCCAAGGTTTCCGTGTCAAGCGTCCTAGGCTGAAAGAAACGGGTTATCGAGTGAATTTTCTTGAATTTGCAGAAACTGGATTCAGCTTAGAACGCTTCATTTCTGCTTCGTGAGCATGCTGAAGTGGGACAAGTATGATATTATTAATTCCTTTATTTATTGTTTATTGCCTTAGCGATACCAAGCCAGCCATCTCTATATACGAACATGACCTATTGGCACTAATGACGGACAGTTCAAAGTTAACTACAAATTCAGCATTGCCTAGAAACTCAGACAACACCAACTCTCCGAAGGAGAATTTGCATTTCACTCTATGATCAGTCAACACCAGGAAAACTTCGTTTTCCGAACGTATTTGAAGACACGGAACTCTGTCCAAAAAGGTCAACGATGCTGGATGGGTAGTCACTAACTTACAGACACCTTACGAAAGATATAGTCATCACATACACTCCAGGTCATCCACTGGCAAGTCTCCTCCTTATAAAGAAAGACGAAGGCTTGATGGTTCATTCTCTGAAATCGGAGGCTGAAATGAACAGGATACTATGTAAACAAAACTACAGTGGACCTTTCTGGTACGTAAACTCGCTATCGGATTTCGTGATTATGGTTCAGTTGGTTGGGAGTTGTTAAACTGTGTTCGATCGGCCCATACGTGAAAGAACCTGCCCCGTGAACTTACTGGTCCTCTTTCTGACACGTTGACAAATCAAAGAATGCACATGACTATCAGAACTGGGCTTGAATGCCTGATTCTGTGATCTAAGTACCCACTATCAGGCTTTTCAAAATTTCTATTCACTACCGTTCACTTTTTTGCATGCATGAATCGTCCGTTAAAATATATTGTCGGATCGTTTAAGTAGCGATCCTCCTCCTTCCTGTGCAACCTTATGCGCTATCAATCGACAACATCTATTTGTTTGTGCAATGGAGCATTTATTTTTGAGAAATTTTAGGTCCCCCGAGATATTGTCTTTGTATTCGACTTTTCTTAGTGTTTTCATCTCCTTTTCTCATAGGCTGAAATTGCTCAGCTGTTTTTGGTTGACCTACGAACCAGTAAGCATCTAACAGATGAGTTGAACAGACCTTTCACAAGCTGTTAATCTCAGTGACTACCAGCGAAGCAGTGGACAGTTATTTCGACCTGCGATTGAGTCGATTAAGCACGCCAGGTACTCGAACCCGTGGGATCAGGATGACAGTCAAACACTTATTCATTAGACCAGGAGCCAATATCAGTTGAAATTCTTGCAGAGATGTGACTGTTTTATTTTGAACGATACACCAGTTGACTTCCTGTTTCAATCCACAACTTTTGTGGTTCAGATGTTTAATCATTAATCGTGCGTGGTACTCGACCCAATCCATGTTGTCGCGATTTATTGCTCGAAAAGGTATTATTAAAAAATTTAGCAATCTATAAGCTATGAAGTTAAAAATTCAGTTGGCTGAATACTGAAACATCTCAGCATGCGGTGGTTTGCCATTTCAGATAATGCAACAAGCTACCGTTAATAGAGCGCTTGCCACGCTTGGGAATGCTGATTCGAATCCAGCCAAAGCCCTGATATTTCACAGTTGGGTCTCATCTAAGATCGTAAATCCGTCAAACTACATATTAGCAGTAATTATGTGAATTCCAGTTTGGTAGGCCACCTTTTTTATCCCAAGCAATGTTTTCGGATGGCGAAATATTTCGTATCGAACTTGTTCCGATGATTAGTACGCTCCTGGCAAGATTACTTGTCGCAGTTGTTTGGTGTTAAATTTAGAGGTCAATTTTCTGATTCAAGTTTATCCTAGCATAGCTTATTGTATTTCTGTGATTTATTTCGACGTTTGTGACCTGATCGATCTCTTGTGGACAATCACAGTCTGTATACCACTTTTAGGAAGCCATTCTCATTTGATTTGGTTGAATCGAATTTGTACGAAATCTGTTTGCAAGCTAGTACCCGAGTTTCAGGCCTATATGCTACATTTCAGCATCAACTAAAAACATTGTGTAAGCAAGGCATCTTTTCCTAACTGGCTTAACAGCGAGAAGTTGTCAAATATGTGAGTCGTGGATGTTTCTGTATAACAAAAGATTCTTCATCCAACAGGTGTGGAACATCTATCCAGCTTTCACTGTCATCCCAGTTCGCTGGAGATGAGAATCAACTATGATGAAACACAGGTGTGACATTTTGGTGATCATGATACATGAGCGTTTTTCATTGATTTCAAGCAGAGAGTGATTGTATTAGGAACTGGTTGTCCAGGTTCAGTGACAAACTAAATGGGGGTTTGAAATTGAAGACGAATTTAGAGCTTACCAAATTGAATTGGGTACACGACTGTAGATACTTACTGGAATGGATTTTCTTAGACGTCCGGGCCTTCCAAGGCAGGCTTGACAGAGAAGCAAATCGGCACAATCGTAGCTCTAAAATAACAAAATAAACAGTAAAAAATTGTCGACATTGTATATTCGATTTGATTTGGCTCGCTCCAGGCAGTTCAGGATCAGTTGGCTTTATGCATTCGATGCCACAAGGCATCCAGAGTGCTGAATTATGTAAGTTTTAGCCCCATTGGATCATAAGTCGGTTAGTCGTTATGTCCTTATTCTTTCCCCTATGTTTCGACACGGAATAAGTTATTCGTCTTGATCCTAATGAAATCACCGTCTACAGGTGATTCCGATTTGTTCTGCCATGAATCGGGGATAATCACTTTTTAATATGATTTTACAAGTCAACAGTCAAATTATGCATGCGTTCATTAGGACGGTAAGAGGACGTACACTGCGAAATGCAAGTATCTCGTTTATTCTCATCAGCCGGTTACATAAAAACATTCCGCTAGATAGGTTAAGGACATGGCGACAATACGATGAATTGGACGAACGTGACATGGGTGCAATCAGGGTTGAGTCAACGGTTTTACTACTACGGCAACGAAATTGATTGCGTCAGCATCTTTTGTCAACAAAGAGCCGGTACGTAACGCTTGATTAACAACACATCGGAGAAAGTCAACCTTTTAGGATTGAGATTGCGTAATACGGCTATAAACAAAGTGGCGGGGTCAACCACATGACCTATTGTGATTAAATGTTTCGCAATCGAAGACGCTGGATTTCTGTTCGGGTGTTGGTATCCTGACCCGCGTTGAGTAACTGTTTGCACTAGCCACTTGAGGATGTGCTCCGCCTTTCTGTGTCATCAATTTTGGTGCGTTGGCAATCGAATTTCACGAAATCGAAGTGATCCTGTGTCCACTGATGAGTAGTAGGGGATTTGGATTTTCATATAGATTGAACATCACCCACAATTGATCGCAGCTGTCACATTCCCATAGACTTTCCAGTCGCACCATTGACGAGCTCTAATGAAAGCGAAACTCGAGTCTAGTGCTTCTGTACGAAAGGGCCCGATTGGAACGTCTATGGGAATGCGAAGGCTGCGATTAATTGTGGGTGACTTTCAATCGATATGATCCTGTGTTCATTGCATTTTGGGTCCGCCCTCAATAACTAGGCTATCTGGGGTGACTGAACTGATCTACTGGGGTTATATTGTCACTCAATTTTAGGCAGGTTTTAGTCTACCCTATATACTAAATACTGTGTGTGATTGTAATCTCTGAAACAAGTAACTCTCGCGCTGCGCCAGTGACCATCATAATCAAGCGAGCATTAAAAAGGATAATGTACTCCAAGAACACTTTTGCTTCCAGACTAGTTGAACAATTGAGCAGAGAGAGGCCTTAGTAAGATTTTGGTGTTATATTTGTTTTCCCTCAAGGATCATATACGCATATGTGTTATTGGAGTAAAGTGTTGTAACCCGTTACTTTTTCTAAACTTGATTTTATTGACGTATGCTCGTTTTGTATGTATTAACCGAGGAGGCCCTCACTGCAGAGTTACAAGGAATTGCTCATAAAATATCAATTGACAACATGCACTAATTATCTTTTTTCTAGCTGATACTAAATAGATTAATCTGTAACTGGTCATACTTGACAGTCCGAGCTTGGACTTTTGGGTTTGGAGTGACTACCGAGTCAGAAATCACTCAAACCGAACGGTGGTCAATGTGCTTGAAGTATATAAACGTGTACATATCAACTGTGTGGTATGCTTGTGTACACAGTCTGCGTTTTGGCAAAACGTTCGACAGTTACAAATAGATCGATCGGATTTTCTATATGAAAAGACAAACAGAAACGGTGACGTTAGAAAGCGGTTAGGTGATAGTGAATATCGAACGAATTCACTCACTTAATCTGTAGGTATGCAGATGGTTAGGTAGTTGAGCGATGTACTAAACATGCCAGCTAGTCGCTTGTCACAGTGAGCGCTTTTTTCTGGCGTTGCGGCCGACTGTTGTAAGATGCAGGATGGACAGATAATGACCTGCCGTGAAGAAATGAAGTCAACTTCCACAAGATTAACTACTGTAGGTTGGGTTCGGCTTTACAGATGGGGTCCTTACTACTCACAGAGTTGATGGATGGAAACTTTCGGTGAGATGACGGCTAATGGGGTTCAGCGGTGTGAAGGTTGTTGTCTGACCAAGTTGTCAGTAAAGTAAGTGCACTTAATGACGCGGAGCAATATAAGACCTGAAGGAGCTGTCTTGCTCATAACGTTCTACTTCCAAATAAAGCTCGATTGCTTGCTTGCAGGCACCTTGACATCGTATATTTTTTAGGGGCATCAATGGGAGTTCGACTGTTCCAGCATGTCCAGGACTATACGAGATGGCTGTTCAGCCAAGCCTCGTCTTGGTCTGATTACATTCTTACTAACAAGGTTGACGTGATAAGTTATCTACACATCACAACGTCACTTGGTCATAGTGATCACGGGGTAGTTAGATTCAACTGTCTATACAGAACTAGACAACATTTTCCAAAATGCAAGTCGAAAGGCTTGTTGCTATGGTAGTTTCACAGTTTTGAAGGCGCAGCTTGATAAGGTTGATTGAACCGATATCCTCACCACATTCAGCGTGGATGATCACTGGCAACTCATCATTAAGGAAATATCCGATGCCGTTAACAACCATGTTCCAGTAAGGTTTTCCGAGACTCAGTAGAAACGAGACGTCTGAAGAATAGCACCGAACGTCTGATTACTTTGAAACATTCAGCATGGAACAGGTACTAATCAGAACAAACTGAACCTGCGTTTGTTGAGTACTTCATGTGGCGCAATCGTACCACGGCTGCTATCGGACAGGATCGATTTTGCTATCAACGTGGTCTT
This sequence comes from Paragonimus skrjabini miyazakii, assembly GCA_014338405.1. Taxonomy (NCBI): domain Eukaryota; kingdom Metazoa; phylum Platyhelminthes; class Trematoda; order Plagiorchiida; family Troglotrematidae; genus Paragonimus; species Paragonimus skrjabini miyazakii. The sequence goes on from JTDE01021003.1 coordinate 44,272, forward strand.
GCTCAAAAGCTGAAGATGAGTTCTATGTTTTTCCTCAGGAAAGTCGCAGTATACACAAAGATAAAGGTTGGTATTTCGCAACTGGAGACCTCAGATGGATTTGCCAATACAAATGCAGAGGTGGCTAGCACTCTGTGCATAACTGCAGGTCACAAACGACTTTTGAGCGCATAGGTGACAACTTAACCGAATTACTCCAAATTTCGGTGTAACGAGTCACAGTCAGACTCGAGAATCTACTAATTCACAAATTGCCCGGTCCAAACTTTATATCCCTGTCGTCATGGAAGCTGCGCCACCGAATTAGCAGGACTGTGTACACTACTTCTTGATCGCTCCTTTTCAACTGACCATCTACTGAAAGTCTGGAAACTGTTCACGATCAAACCTTTCTTCAAAGATGAGTACAGAGATGACCCAGCAAATTATGGATCAGTGGGGTTGCTTTCAGTGGTCTCTGAAGTAATGGAGAGCTTACTGAATGACTCTCTCCGGATAAAGGTTGAAGACTTCCAGCTCATTATCAGTTAACAGCATGGTTTCCGTAGGGCATACTCATGCATCATGGAACTGCTGGTTGCTCGTGATGTTTGGGCGAAGGCTGCAGACACAGGACTGATCATAGATGTGGTTTATCTTGACTTTTCTAACGCCTTTGACAGGACTGATCAACAATCTTGCTACAGAAACTCAATAGTTATGACCTTGGTGAGCGTCTTTTCACTTGGTTTGAAGATTAACTAACTGAACGCAGATTCAATGTAAAGGTAAATACACAGCTATCAGAGTGGTTCCCAACTGTTGAAAAGTCGTTGCCTTCCGAAATGAAATGAAAAGCAGAACTTATGACACCAAACAAATATCAGTTTTATTGAGTGTCAGTTTGTTATTTTATAGACAAGATGCATCGGTAAAATGAAAAATTACAATTGATGCTGACGCCTCGGCTTTCCTATTGGTTGGCTCGGCTACGCTCGTAGTTCATTTGTTTTAAAACGTGACGCATTTGAACAACTTGTTTCACTCTTATGCTTGTTACAATGAAATCCGATGTTACGCTACCGTGCCAGCCGGATTGGTCATTGCGCTGACATGCCAATTTGTTTAAGTTGTCGATAATGATTGACTGTAGCCTCCTGGGAATCACTGATTGAGTTCTTATCGGTGCGTTCGTCCAAGCCAATTCCTTTACACCAGCCAACAGCGGCTTTCCGCAAGGACCAATCTTAGGACCACTACTATTCATTCTTTCCGTTCTTTAACTACTCATTGTACTTAAATCACGGATGTTGTTCTACATTGATGATACAGTTTCGACGAGTACTAAAGTACCCGGAAGGTGTGATAGCCTTACAGAACGATTTAAATTATCTAGGTCAATGGTTTTCAGAAAATATCCTGCCGTTCAGTAATAACAGATGTTAGGTCATGTACACTAGCAATCAAAATTATACTATTACTTTGACGACATAAAGCTACTTGTATCATTATGCAAACGAAATCTAGGGGTCATAGTTGTAGACAGTTTGGGTCGATCTACAATCTGTGCAGCCATGGCTAAAAAGGTAAATAACCCTGAACCTTCTAGAAAAAGTTTACGAAACTTTCCGTCCTCAAGTGTCTTCCACTGTATTCGTTTCCCTAATCCGCCCAAATCTAAAAACGAACACATAGGCTGGTCGTTCTTATTTAAAACAGATTCAGCACTTATTGAAAGCGTTCGGAGACAAACCAATAGAAGAATTATGGGGCTAAGGGAAACTGTCTACCCTAAAAGACTGGCAGAATTAGGCCAATTCTTAAATAATTACAAATGCCTCAGTGAAGACGTAATTATAAACTGCAAAATACTCCACATCCCTGGTCATGCACTGGCACATCTCATCCCTCTAAACAGGGATGAATGTTTCAGGAATCACTTGCTAAAATTGAGTAATGGAACAGGCTGGTTACTCTGCAGACAGAACTGCCTCACACTTAGGATCTGTTCACATCGGAACGCATTGTCTGACTCTTATTATGGTTGGTTTGGTTGAGAGTCCTAACATGCTACTCGATCACATACACATACATGAAAGACAACCGGCACTACAAGTTTTCTAATCGTCACATTAGCTCAGTCTGACATATCAGTTACTGCATATGTTTGATTGAATGTTGTTTCAGTATTCGTTGCCTGAATAATTACAGCCAGCAGCTTCATTGATTTTATCTTTCATTTACTTCCATTTACTTTTTCCTCCCACCCATAAACCATCCAATATAATTTTTCATCGACCAACTCAGAGGCAGGAACACACAAACAACGATCTTTCTCCCTTCAGTAACATTGTTGTAAACCCTCCTAAACGGTACGCTGGTTCGATCTCGGTATGGTGGTTGGCTCGGTAAAATCGGATTCTCGTCCCGGTAATAATTCACACGAAAATCTCGGTCCCGAATAGTACCGCGACTGTCCCGTATTCGCTCCCAAGGCAAGCCAAAAGACGCGTCCAAAATAAGAAGCTTTGTTCCGCTACAAAACGTGTGCGGGGTAGGGCGACAAGTACAAGTTATTTATAGGGCACGTCATGAACACACATCCCCCCATCATGAGAAACAGTTAGGACCACACATGTGTATAGCGGTATAAAAAAGTCTCAACCGATGTTGAACAGTTCTGCTGGTTCGGACTGAGTCGAGTGATTTTTTTCCTTCGCTCTCACGACGGAGGCGCCCTTGGGCCGGTCACATGGTGGGGCGCCCTAACAAACATCCTACAAACTTATCAGTTCTTCACCCTTACGATTGGTGAATATTTGCGAGCCGCCATCCACTTTGTATATACCCACGTATTTTCCTTCCTGTTACACACTTTTTCTGTTGGAGCCAAGTGACTTTGCACTCATCTTCCAATTTGACTTGGAAGAGATCAGCGGGTTCAGGCGTGTTATCCTTTTGGGTCAAAATTGGCCGTTTTGTTTATCTCAAGGCGGAAAAATCGAGTTCCGTCGAACGCTCTTCTGTTTCATAGGTAATCCAGCTTATTTTTGGAGGCATTTTAAACACCTTCGGTTTCTTAAGGCGCAACTGGACAATACCTCTTACATTTAGATTAAGTTCGGAGCTGAGAGATAAACAGCTTATTACATTTAGTTGCTTACCGATCACTGTTTCATCTCCTGCTCTTTATGTGTGTTACAGTCGTTTTGCCCAGACGACACACGTTCATTACTTTGTAGGCTCATAAATGGCAGCTATTTTATAAAAATTGTGTTAATATGTGTCTGAACTTTCCGTTTACTCAGTAGACATCACCTGCGTTTTCTTACTCGATGTAGGGAATTTTCAGCTCACTGCATGATCATTTTCAGGTGATCGTCTACTGTATGGATTGGACTATTTACGTAATTCATTTCAGTGCCAATTTAAATTCTATGGACCATCCAGCATGAATTTTACTTCACCGGACAATACCGTTGATCTGTATGTATGGTGTGATATTCTGTCCGTCTATTCATTATTGTTTGTGATACTCCTTCTAAGATGGTGTTCGTCCAAGTTTCTGGTGAGAGGCTAGAGATGAACTCATTATGATCTTGTGAATTATCTTCTTTGAAATCTCCAGCGCCAAATCCCACTTGATAGTATGCACACTACTGTTTCCATCAGACACTTCACATGACGCTGCTGTTTTCCTCCTAAAGGTAGAGTATCTCTTCTTTCTAGTTTTTGTCTTCTTCAGTGGTTTTCGCCAACTGTTGTGTCAAGCGTTACAGTTTCTGTCTCTTCAGACTTCATCCGCTTTCTTCCCTGTTAGGATTTATTACACGCTGAAATTTCACTCCACCTAAAATCGAATCGTTACACTGCCCTAATCATTTACAAAAACGGAAAGTGGCTGCAGCTAATGAGTGTTCTGAACAGTTTGTGAATGTCACTCACTGAACTGTCGTCACTACGTTAGTCGATGATAACCACTACTTCGACTTGAACACAAGTGAGCATTTGGTTTTTGTCACTTGTCTAGTCCAGACCCGAAGAGAGGTTGTTACAGCGGCGGTCTTGTCACCGGGATGATCATTTTCCGGTCATCTTTATTAATCGGCGTTACATTAGGTCATCTTATGGTGGAATCCCATCTGCCCTCCTACTTGCCATTTTTCACTTCCTTTTGCAAGAAACCGGATCAATCTACACATAGATACTCGAATCTTAGCCAGAAAGTGTGAACATACTGTTGCAAACACAGACTGGTTTTTCTGGTTTTTCATGTAGTCAAACGCCTTCTAGACATACATAAAGTGCATACGGTTGACAGCGTGCCTAACAATACAACTCAACGTGAATATACTACGTTCACTGTGGCGCGGGCTACGAAGACCCTGTCTTGTACACTCGGTGTTGTTGATATATACTGCTTACCTGGTTAAGGGCATCGTCCATGCGTCCATCGCTATCTACTAGAAAATCGTCCCGCAGTCATTGGAGTACGTTTACCAATGCACCTACAGGTTCTTTCAACCAATGTTATATTCTCCAATGCACTTTTGACATTTTCCTCCCAGAGTTTTTCTCGCGTGTGTGACAGAAAACGTCGGTTCAAACCACAACTCCGTCTGGTCAGGCTCAAAGCCGTTTGTGTGTGCATGCATTTACCCATTATGATTGAATTCTGCACAGGCCATTAAGTTTCCTTCCTCAAAACTCGATTGCAGGTAATCAACTCACGACAAATCATCTATGGATTCGCAACTAAACTGAGTTACTGTCACTCCTAATCACTGGTCAATTTTGTTGTGACTTCATTAATTCCAATTTACCTGAGTTCGTGTTCTTTCAGTTGCTGATACAAAATTGTGACACATTCCGAATGAAAGCTACGATCGACCACTGATCGCACAAATCACAGTATTCATGTACCGATCAACTTTTTCCACGGTTATGAGATATCCGTGCTCAAATTAGATGTGTGAAATACCTAAACCATTTAGCACAGCTTAACGTATACCACAAAAACTCCAGACAGAACGCAAACTAATCTGGAGAGAAAGTTGACTATTTGGTCAAATGTAACGAACATGTGCTTGCTATCGAAACATGAGTATTATTGTGAGTATGAAACAGCTATACTCTTGAGGAGTTACAAGGACAGATGTGATAGCCGGTAGTTGAGTGGGTCACAATTATCCGACCTTAGGAAACAAATACGATCTACCGTTTCCAACTCATAAATTGCTGTTCTCATCGCTCTTAGCTAAACCACGGTCTAGTCAACTCAGCTTTCTGTCAGTGAGCATGGAGCTGAGAATGAAGTGCGCTGCGTGGCAGACCATGGGTTGGCCCTGATACTACCTACGCGTAAGTCTTCTCAGGATTTGGTTGAGTGAACCTGATCAATCCTTACAGTTAAGACCTATCTTCTACCCTCTGGATGGATCGGCCACTGTGCAGGTCTCCCAGTATGTCTGACAAAACGTCACTGTACTGCGTTAGGCAGAAGACAAAACACAAACGCATGTCTTACGCGGCAACTGCTCACAGGACAGGTACAGAACGGTCTGTGCTGTTGTCGGAAAGTGTATGTGCCTGAGTATATACCTCGGTGTTCGCCACGAATATTGTTTCTGGAACAAGATAGAGTGGCTTTTTATTTCCATTGTACAGCAACTGTTATCACAGTATTTGAGTGTTAATCTTTGATGCAATGTGACGAAACATGGAGTACGTGAGGGCGTACTTGTATGCTGCGTGATAGCTATGTATTTCACTTCGGCTATGCCATGGAACCTACCCATATTGTTGTAGTATACTGTCAAAGTACGATCGAAGTGTTCGTATGGTTTCTACAATGTAACCACAAAACTTGTTCACTATAAAGTTCGCCGCAACCGTTAAGTAATTTTCATCTCGTAGCCAACTCACTCAAACATCTGATATTTAAGCCAATGAACCGAAGTAGTCATCGTTTGCTTCACGTATCAAGTTACAGACTGCTTGAAACACTGCTTTCAGCCCAGAAGATATATGTGGTCTACGGCGAATAGCTTACTGGTAATTGATTTCAAGCCAGATTTCAGCAGTATTCGAGACTCTCATGGGAAGTCATAGGGATCTGCTGAACACTAAAAGTACTTAGTTTTTGTTTTCACAGTTGAAAAAACGGAGTTTCCCTGATCGCCCTGAATAGATGTTTGTTTTCTGGGTACGTGGATATCCATTCAACTATCACTGCTCATTTTTGGTATGTTCATAGTGGACCAAAAATTGGGGCCAACTTTCTAATTCACATAACAAACAGGAACCATGGGTGAAGCGTGTGAATTATCGGTCATCGATAGTACCCTCAGTGTTCAGTCAAGCTGGCGTAGTCAGTCTACCGTAAAGACATAAGATGACTGATCTCATGCGTGATCCCATGTTCAGCATGGTCAAAACATTTCCGAATTTCAATGTAAGGTTAACTTGACTGAGTGATGAAGACGACGAAACTGAATCAATTTTGGCAGACCGTCTACAGGTTGAATGCAAATATTTACTCAGATATTGAGAAGCAAATTATACCTTTAAAGAAGCACTGTCATTTCGAACATTCTTATGAATCGTTTTACTAGAATCATTAGCAAAGAAGATAGGTGGTTTTTGAGGAAAACGAAGTGGAATCTATTAATTTCTGGTCATACATTGGTTGAACTTAGCAATCTATAGGTTCCCTACACAAATTGCAGTAACACGTTGGGAGTATAGAAAAATCATTCTTAGTGTCTATACGTGTAGCATTTTGGCTTTGTGTGTGTCGAAATTCTTAGTGACACTGACTCATTCTGCAAGCCGAATCGAGGTTCACTTTGCGTCATTGTGATTGAAAACTTGGTTTGCAGAGGACATCATCATCATCATCATAGTCAGCAAGCCGTCAGGTATGTGCGACACATTTCACGAACGCACCCACACCCACATACACCTGTCGCAGAGCGTCGCCGCGATCCAGGAGTTTGATGTTGTGTGGGATCAATCATTTTGCGTGCATGACGAACTGAACATGCTAGCTTGACTGAACTTACAGGGTAGTATGGGCAATCGATCATTTACATTCCTTATGCGTGCTTCTTGTTTGGCCACTTTTCTAGAAAACTGCTTTTTTTAAATTTCAATCATTCATCCGATTGAAATAACAGTACAATTACAAGTGTGTTTGCTGCATATTTGAAACTCACTTTGCGTTGTGGACACAATCCATTCAGACAGGCATCCAAGGAAGTCATTCGGCAACAGTTGCACAACTCGGCAAAAGATACGCAACAGGTGGAACATGGGAATTGTGGCAGTTGTACCAAGGGACGAGTCTTGCCGGTCACATGACGACGACGTAAATGGTAGATGAGCCAAATCATCCCAAGCAGACCCAAATAACCAATCCCTATCAGGACTAACAGATAGGGGAATGGGAACGGAAGCGCGTGGCTAAACTGCTGGAATCCGGTTGCGCCCATCATTCGAGCTCGCTCTACTTCGGCCACGCTGCTGGGTACATCAAACAATGCGGCCTGAAGGGGAAAGTGAATGAATTTATAGTTTGTAATAGAGCATGAAGCGATTTTTGATTAATTAAAGGCTAACCTTGCTGGACGTTATCTTCAACCATGAGAGATGTTCAAATGTGTTCGTAATGATCTGAATACTAATAAACAATGCTACCTTCAAAAATTGCATCACACAGACATGCTGACTTCACGCAATTTAAAAGACGAACAAGCCAGGGATGACCAGATAGCATACTACTTCGTTTTTGGTGGTAAACATTTGTTTTCAGTTTAGAATGCACACCTATTGATTAACTACGACACTGAGTGCTACATTTCCATGTATGGGCAGGAAGTAAATCTTTGGCCGTCACTCACAATTGCAAGACAAGCTTGTTTTTCCATTATCCCACTGAGCAGATACTAGATGAGACCCAACCATCACATTCGTTATCAATCATTTATGTGTAATGTTTAGGTTGGTTGACTGTTTCGATAGAAGGCATACTGTACAGCGCGCATAGATTCAAAAATGTGCGATCAGATTGAAGTTGCTCCGATTTCCTTGAATCTAGTGAACGATGTTTTCATTAATGATGAGTCATGCAGCAGTGCTGTCGGCTGAACACCACTCACTTCGATGTAGCTTTCGTTTTTAGATACACCTTCTCAGATGCCCCAACCCGAATTGAAGCATAAGACACAAGTATTATTCACAAGCTTTGGTGACGAAACGTTCAGACGTGAGGATTTCGTGGCGATCAATTCAACGCACATGACAAGGTGGCCAGCCAGTTCACGTTAGAGGGACGCGGACCAGAGTTCAGTTCCCGCACTGAGGAAACATATGCACTATTAATGAGTCCGAACAAGATAACAACTTAAGCATAGTACTTACCTTAGTAGGCAGGCCAAAAACGCCTATTCGAGTTCGGGAGAAACAGACTGTCGAAGCTAACAGTTAACTAGGTCCAGTGGAGTAATAAACAAGGGAATTCAGCACCGCCACTAGGTGTTGCGCTTTCCGTTCTCATTGGCCGAGTCGATCAGAGGTTTCTAGTTGACCTTTAAACTATAAGTCATCTATCATAGCTACAGAAGGAAGTCATTATCGAAGCTGACATTTGGTTCGAACGGTCCAAGACTCACTGATCTTTTTAGCCATATTGTAACGAAAAGGCGTCCAACAAAGCACAATCTTTATTGTCCAACACGCTAGTTCATATGCTACGCGCGCGCTCGCGTTTGTGAGTCCGAATTCTAGTCCACAGCACTCCACAGCACTCCGCTCACGCGTCGTGTGCACTTCTGCGTGGTTTATCCGGGTGATCGGCGCCTTCTATCCGGGGGTTTTCCGCTTGCCAATCTTCGTCCGTTCGTCCGATTTCGTTGAGCTATGGCTCATCCGGTCGCTAGTGTTGTCCTCCATCTATCCACTGTCAGCTTTGACTGTCCTCCACGACCGTGTCGAGATATTCCCCCGAGTGTTGGAATAATCGAGCCTCCGATTCGGTGGTCCATCCTATTTTGCCTGTCATGTCTCGCCCGTTGGTCCGATCCGATCGAGCGATGACTCATCCGATTGCCCCTGTTGTCCGCCGTCCGATCGTTGAGGGTTTGCGGACGTGCCTCCCCCGCGTTGAGGCATTCCGCCGAGTGTTTGAATACTCGCCCCTCCGGCCTGACAATCCACCACAATATAAAGTGATGCACATTCATGAACTTTCGGATGCTTGCTTAACGAGGTAAGCGAATCGGAATTAATTTGAAATTCACTCTGCAGTTAGCCTAACCTAGAATCAATGAGGCAAAGAGATATCGATGTGGTACGTAATTTTCAAAATTCACTGTACAGTGTTAAGCTACATTAAACTGTGGCTCACTTATGGACACTGTGTAATCGCTTCCCATGAATTTTGGGTGATCGTGTTTCATTATGTAGTTTATTTGAAAAGATTTACGGTAAAAAGGGACTACTTCAAGTGTGTAATTACTGAGTGATAAATGGAGGAAGACGTTTGGCTCATTTTGAATTAATCGGACTTAGCCAAGCGTGAACTCCAGAGATCCTCCAATGTGTAGGTGTTGATGGCAGTCTAATGCGAAGATAAGTATTAGGGTTAGATCTCCTTCGGATCCGTCGAACCTTCGGTATACATGATACATACGGTTGGGGTGAGACCAAATGGAAATTCAAAACAGCAAGCTAAGTACATCTAACAGTATAAGAGGGCTGGAAGAAGACAAAAGTGAAACAATAGTTTCTTGTCACGTTTATACTGTTTTTGGTATACTATCATTTTGAAGTACTCGAAAAAGAGTTCATATAACAGTGGTTACTGAAGTTCGGAAGAACATACATAACATAATTTCAGCCACTGGCTTCTGTTTTCGCCTATATGTTTCATTATCCCCAGGCAACGACATCAGTCGGAGTGAAATTCGACATCAACTTATTTCCACCTCTCAGCATCCTCCTCCTTATCATTGCCATCCTCCTGCATCATTTTAAGTCATGAGTCGTGCTTGTAGATACTGTGGCTCGGGTTAACGTTAGTCCAGACAATAGTGCACGAAGTAATCGGCCGTAATAATTATCCTTATTTCAACTCATAGTTTGCTGTGGTAAGTGTATTGCAGTATCTGGCTGGAATACACGGTAACGAATTGAACTTGTACCAAAGGAATTGCAAATCTAGAAATGTACAAAAATGACCAGGCTGGAATAGTAGCAAACAGAAGGCTAAAGCCTGAATGAATAGCAACATTGTTAAGAGAACCAACGTAGTGCAGTTAAACTACATTGAGTGTTACCGTTCTTTTCTTGACAGGATGGATTTTTGACCAGAAAGTGATGCCAAACGGGAGAGAAGTATACGAGTAGGACGCATGACATTTCGATCGGTTAACTGTATCATTGATCCTGGCTAGTTACATAACAATCTTATTGCGTTGTTAAACGATACTACTGTTCGTCAAATCACCACAGTTGCCAGGCATGCTACATTTTCTAGTCACATTCGGCAAGCACAAGACGCAGTGTAGTAAGTACTGGCCAGGCGTGGGTCAACATCCAGCGAGCAATCAATGAACAGCAAATTGATTCTCCATGCGATGGCCGGCACAAACTTCACCAACAAAAATTGCAGCCGAATCTTTCTAAGAAAACATAACTCTGATGACGTCCGAGTAACTGCTCCTTATTACGCTTGATCATGAATGCATAATATGCATATATATATATATATATATATATATATATATATAATACACCCATGCTTTACCGGCCAATCAACCGTAGCTGACTCTGACCACTTCGTCTGCTAGTGTTTAAGTACACGTGTGGTACACGGAAACTGAACTCACGCAATCTCCCTCTTCGTTTTGTTCTGGAGAGAATGGATTTTTCTCCTGTTGGTTATTTGGAAATTAAGTGCTATACCACTATTGATAATACTGACCCGATGATTTGGTTCGTCAGTTGGTTGTAAAGCACCGGTAACCGACCATAAAGTGAATTTACCTCTGATTAACATACTTCCATGTGGACTGAACAGCACTCATAGATGATCGCGTTTATCGCATTCCAAAAGACTTATCAGCCAGGTCCTTTAGAAAAGTTGCACTACAGTCGAGTATATGTCTTATGGGAGCATGTCAGTAGTGCATATCACTTCCACAGTTAATGTGTTTCCTCTCCAGGCGATCGAGCAAACTGATCGTTACTCACAAGCGAGAGTAGTCGAGCGTCCACATATGATAATTCGGTAGTGCCTGATATTATGTCAATAGCGCATTGGTCAACACGGTTGCCTCATGAAAAGCGTGGCCGTGGTTCTAGTCCTGGCAGTGGCAAGAAAATGAATTGTTGACAAGCTGTAACAAGAACAGAACTCTAGAAAGGGACTGGCTGGAAGACTCGCAGAAATGTGGTAGTCGTGTGCAATTGTGAATGATGCTCACTTCAAATTTTTGTACTCTGATTGAAGGCGAATTCCTTTGATTGCAGTGAGTATTGTATTATTTATGCAAAGAAACCCTTCTGTTTGAAGTTGAAAATCTTACCTTTCCAAAAAATGATGGCGCAGTACTGCTGACCCAACAATGTCCGATATTTTAAAATTGAACACCACCCACACTTGATTACAGCTTTCACATCCAGATAAGTCTCTCGGTTAGCCTATTTCAAAAGGAGACACTAGACTCGAGTTTCGCTCTTACTGGAACTCATCAGTAGTGCATATCTTTGTCCGGATCGAAATTTACATTCTGAATCTCGTGATTGTGAGACTAGTGTGTTAACCACAACGCCAGCAACCTCACAATAAGCATGACCGAATAATCAAATCCAAACGCTCAACTACAACCTTGTATGAATAGTGTTCAGCTCGCTCGATCATTCCGATAGGAGAATGAACATAATCACTCTGTTCTATCCGATCGATAACCCGTGATCAGGACTTCTCAGTTAGGTTGAGATTACTGGATTACCACAATAGCTCCATACCAGGTCCTGACATTTGTCATCCTAGTTGAAATGGATCTGAAGTAGATATGACGTAACACAAGCCAGCACCATTTGACAATTTGGTGCCGTTTGCCTAGAATGTCACCCTTACAATCAATTTCTGCCTTGCTTGCTGTATGAGAACATCTGCGATTCAGCTGCTTGATGATAATCGTATTATTTATTATCTGTGGCGGCCGCTGTGATCAGATGATCCACACGTTAGTCAAACTCGGGTTGATAACCAAATGGGCACTTAAATGTCATTCCTAGGTCTAGCAACCAAGATAATTTCTGACAACAGTAAGCGATTACTGCTTCACTGTCAGGCTTAGTACTCCAGTCAAAGGCAGTAGACATAACTGAAAGACGGTTTCATTTAGTAAGTCTGTAAATTTTCGGACCAGTAGTACATCAGATGTCCATGAGATTGTGTTCCATGATGTTGTTTTCGATTTTCTCAGATAGTACTGTTCTTGCAGATGATAAGATTGTAAAACTTTTTTCTCATACTTTGGAAAAGAGCTGTGAGTGCGATCCGTGTTGTTTATTTATGTCACGTTCGACCCAACTAGCCGATGTTGACTGTCTTTGACAATTTTTTCGTTCAATAGTTTAGCTTAAGGATAAAAGTATAGAAAGACATCGAATTTATTGCACTGAGCTCAGTTGTTTAAACTGAGTCGTTCAACATCAGTGTATCAGACCCTATACTGATTCGTCAACATCTAATAGTTATCGACTTAAACAACATAAGTTGGTGCTATTTCGACCACAGTCTGCCGTTCGTAAAGGAGCGATATTTAACGTGTACTCCTCAAAATGTATATTTGTCCTAATTTTAAGCCGTGTGTGTGATTCGATTCCTCAAGCGGTGTCTCCTTGTTACTCGTTGGCACATATGTATCTCACATTTGAAGTGTGAGGGTAGCACGTCATCCATCCATTGTCTCGCTGTTGTCTGGGAATACCGTCCACCGTGCTGAGTTACTCATTTGGAACACAACGATAGGCCATTATATCGATTTCTTAATCAGCTGTGGTTGTTCATTAAAACAAAGACTCTTTTGGCTCACCGTATCTGTATTCATGCGTCACTGACCTTTGGGGCACTGTGCATGGCTTAAGTGATAGTTTTCCAACTGCCCGCTGAACTGTCGCACTGAAACCCAGAGGAGCTTGATTCAACGTTATGCACAAAGTACACCTCGATGAAAAGAACGTTCAGGTCTAACAAGCCGTCTCCAAAAGCTGTTGATAAACGAGGTCAGTACCGGATTACGATCAGACAAATTCTAGTGGGAGTAAGGTGAGGTGAAATTGTCATCGAGCCCTGTACCCCCGAGTGTATTCATTTTCGAAGAAAAAAGTTAGAAGTCGAAACGTTGTCTTACTCACACAAACCACCCTGACCAACGTGATTATCTGATTAATTGACTATTTCAAATTATATGGACCGAATTAACGTATACACTTGAGCGCAGTAGGGACTTTCATGTACAATTTGACCATACGCTGTACTGACGGTTATCCTTATACTTGGGAGTAATGAAATTTAAGAAGTGGTAGATAAGACTCAAATGGTCAATCAACTGGTGATCTCTTGAGTAGTAGTAATTAATAGTAATTATAATATATGGAAGATGGACCCATTTTAGGCAAGCTGTTAGAAAAGGTGAACAAATAGTTAAAACACGCTTCCTGGCTCAATGTTGTAATCTGTCAACCGGTTGGGTATCATTCAAAATGAATGGTCAACAACTTGAACATCAAGATAAAGCTATCTAAGCGATAGGCCACATTAGCAATCCATGTGTCATGTTAACGTTCTTGATCATTTTGGAATCTTGCTCATGGACAGTAGTATCAAGTTTTCCACCCCTTGAAAAACACGGTGTGCGATCTGCCATCGGTACGCATAAACTACAATTATAGAAGTTAAATGCAAATCACTGCTTTGTGGCCTCGTCCGTCAAGATCATTATGAAACTCTCCATTTCAGTAGTACTGTAATCTATTTGCAGTACTTCCGTGTTGTCAATGGATCAAATTATCTATGGGCCCACAATATGTGTTATTTCGAGGATGGACCCAAAGTTAGGTGCAGGGCATCACTCAGTTAGTACAATAACTTCATACTAAGACACGTTTTCGAGATACAGTGTGATTCATCGAGGTAAAGGATCCATACTGGCGAGTTTTTTCAACTAGGATAGTATAGTTTGCCCTACCAAGGGATTTGAAGGAATCTGGAGACGTACTAAACGTCCATCGAATTAATCCATTGCATCGGGCAACTTAATCCATCTCGGCATAACTATTGGCGGTTTATGTTTTTTGATGTGTGTAGACTGCGTTGTTAGGTTGTCGGATAGATTGTCTGGTTGTTACTTACTAAAGGATGCTCGTGTGCATCACTTGAGTGGAAAGCTGGTTGATGAAAGTTTCACTTGTCTTCAACAACTCGCCTAATATAAGTAACCACGCAACCCAATACGGAACGGTTATATGCCAGCAAACGTGTGCGAATTTTACCCGTCGCCACAGTGAAGTTGGGCAAATTCACCATACGACTTAGTTCACCACTTTCTTAGGGTCTTGCGAAATAATATGAGGATTTGCAACACTTTGCCATTTCCCTGAGTAGTAAATCTTCGGTGTTTGAACTATCCGCAGTTAAGATGCACCGTAAAGTATACCTGATAATTCGTCAATTAGTGAGGTCACTGGTACGCTCCAGTGTTTCTCCCAGCCAAGTGATTTGACTTAGCGTGGTGTGTGTATGCGTACGCTGTTTGTGCGCCAGTTCGCTTTGTCACATGATGCGATTGGCATTGTATTTGTGTGCTTTGTGAGTGTGTGTATGGGTGGACAGACTGAGAGTACTCGGATCAAGTTGATAAATGCAAAGAACTGTGTTCGGTTCGAACCACGGATGTTACTTTGATCATTTTATCAGAACCAAAAATTATAGGGCAACAATTTTATGAAAATATACAGTTCAGCAGAACAGAACGTTAACATTTTGATTAATCTCATCAGTTGCAAATGTAAAACATGTAGGTTATATGCATCAAGTGGTAAGAGAAAAACAATGACCATACACGTATATAAGCACACCAATTATTATGCAATCACGACAACCCACTACCGGCTCTCAGTGAAGCAGTTCTTTCCTAAACTTATTAACTGTGCAGTGAAGCTGAGCGATCGTAACATACTACTCATACCGCGGCTATTCAGTAGTAGGACCGGAGCATATATTTTGACATTGTACAGGCCGCAGGAAAAATGCAGAAAGGAAAATCAGAGTGCAGCATCGCTCATAGTGGTCCTTGCTACTTAATGGAACTGAGCATTGACGTCTGCGACAACCGAAAAGGTCTGGGACCGAATACCGCGTGCAAATGAGTGGTTTTGTTCCAAGTCTTGTTTAAATGCTTAACCCATGTGTTGGTTTGTCGAATAAACTACCCTTATGCCATCCGCGTTCTTGGATCACAACAACTGACTATGTGTGCATAAAAGTGACTGAGGTAACCAATGTGGTTGAGTGGCCTTGGGTATGTGATGGTTGCTGTGATTGTATATGTCCATAGCCGTTGTTTTTCCTTATCTACCTGCAAACTTTACGTTAGCAACTGGTGAGAGTAAAGATGTCAACGTATCACAACGTATCTTTGCTCTGTTTCGATATATTGGTTTTGCTGAAAATAACTCAGTTTCTTCAGACTGGGCTCTGATTTCTGTGAGATGGACTGTGTTCAAAATTGGTGTGCGAAACAATTATTACGAAACCGGGGCTGTTACTTAGGGTTGAATATTTTTCACTTCGAACATTACTCCGTGGTTTTGATGATCAAAACCCTTACTTATTGACGAAGATAAACAACTACTAAATGAATCAACAATGACAATGCGCTTATTAATGAAAAGCAATCATTCTGGTAAGGAAATTCGCGTTAGATGTGCTACTGTTGTCAATTCTAAACATAGAGCTAAAACATATTACTATTCAGTCAGGTAATTTGTTGGTCATTGATTATCCCTTCGAGTAGCAAATTATTCGGAAGTAGCAGTAGATTTTTTTGAAGCAAACTCGTAACTGAGGATTAAATCATTAAAAGTTATCTGGTGTATGAGTTGTCATTTGGTTGTTAAAGCCTATCAGCGATATTTAGACACTCAGTTATAGACTAGTGTTAAAAGATGGCGATTCAGCCTTGAATTTGACATTCATGCTTGAATAAAGAACATATGAAATGTATTCATAATCTCTACTTTTGGTTCTCACTTAATTATCGATTACTACTGTGTGTTTAAAAGGAGTTGTGTGAAAGTAGATTAACACCGGTTGAACTGTAATCAGCGAGATTTTCAAACAGTGTCTGTATAGTAGTAAGTTTTCAAGTTCTTCGAGCTTTCTGGATATTTTTTAAGATATAGGGAAGCCTTTACAAATCACATTTCTGTCTTATTAGCCTGTCACATCGACTGAAGTCAAAGGATGTGTGTAGTCACAGGTTTTTGCCTAAATTTCTCTTGATTCCGCCCACACACCACGTATTCAGGGGTTTTGTAGTAAACTACGTTGAAACAAATCAAAGGGATTGATAAAACCCAGTCTTTCCTAACCACGAAGATAGATTATCCAACGGTAGGATTTAAACAAGGAAAACGGTTGCATGAGAAGAAACGAAGCAAGAGGAGACAAAATGCAAGATGCGTTCTGCAAATAGGTTTCAGTTATGCGGGTACACATCAGCGTACTTTTTATAGGATGGCATAGAAGGACATACATTCTGATTAGTGAACCAAGCAAAAACTTTGGTATATATTACAAAAGGCAAAAGTCCTTGAGGATTTTAGTATAACATAGTTTAAAACATACTATCGTGAATGAAAACGTTTTCGACTAGCGATGTGGATTTCGTTTGGTCTATATTCGACTAGTGACATGTCCTAAAGTTGTTCAGTGGCTTAGGCAAGTATGTATTTCAAAAAATTTGTCAGTAAAACACAGGTTGGAAGCTGAAAATCGATACAGCAAATTACAAAAAATGTATCATCATTCATCCTGGCGAGTAGTTTGCAATACACATGTGGCCGAATGACGATAGTACTAGCTGGTTAAAGAAGCGTGACAACGGACATCAGGAGAAGTTAGCGGGTATGTAGCACCATCAGAATTAAAGATGCTTTCATACCATAAACCATCATGATACTACAGTCTGCCAGTACTTACGATGAACACAACCGGACGATTCGGGTGTTTGGAATAAATTTGCAGTTAAACATCACTTACACTTGGTCACAGCCTCTGAAATGAAGGCAAATAATCTTTGACGGATTCATTCGTCGTGACAACGTATACTCTGCTTGCACGTTAACATCATACACACTTGTTCTTTTTCGAACACTTCATATAACTTAATACCCAGACAGCGCAAATTTCCTCTTGCTGAACGCGTCTGATGCTTCAGGAGCCGTCGGGGGAGGAACACGAATCGTTTTCCATTTTGTTTCCAAACGAGACGTTTTTATTAAATTAACTGTATATGTCTCCTCAGAGTTTACGTATCTCTACTGGAATTCGATCGATCTCTTGCTCTTGCTTATATCGGTTCACTCCGATAGGGACGGTTTCACCAACGAGAGAATTCACTGAGTTGTTCATCCTGTATGTTGATCAAGATACTGTCCCGAATAATTGAATCGCGCATGCAATTACGGGGATTGCATGACTGTGCTACTGATCTGGAGTTTATCAGTACCGACCGATCAATTGGGCAGATGGTTTCGGTTCGGAAACAGAAAATGCTGATAGTTCTCGTCCAGCTGATCTCCGCAACAGTGTCCAGAATTCACCATCCATGTTGTTAACTCGTATTTATCTTCACCTGTGATAAAATGCAGAGGTCCGAGTACTCATAGAATCTATTCTCCAAGCACATTCCGTAACATTAACGGTTGACATGACATGGAATGTTTCTCAATTTGAATCAGCATGTCACAGCCGTGCCAGTTGGCATTTCACCTTCTCCATCATTCAGCCAAGGCTTGCTCATTCATTTTGAACAGACCAATGACTAAGATTAATACACGCTGATTGCTAACTGACATCCTGCTTGCGGACCCCTTTTTTCTCTAAGGTCATGTTGAGTGAACCCATTAACCGTGAACAGAAAACCGAAACTGAGGTCTGATCGAAATCTATCGCAGTGCAGTGTATTTATGGTGGGTGCTCAAATCAACTATTCAACTCGTCCGCCAATATTCATTGGCCGATGACGTTTTTTGCTCTTATTAGATAACTGTTAAGACGCCCACCCTGTGACCGTCCCAGGGCGCCGCCGTCGTGAGAGCGAAGGAAAAAAACCACTCGACTCAGTCCTAACTGGCGAAACTGTTCAAATCGGTTGAGACTTTTTATACCGCTATGCACATGTGCGATCCTGACTCTTTCTCATGATGTGGTGGGAATGTGTGGTCATGACGTGCCCTACAAATACCTTGTACTTGTCGCCCTAGCCGCATCCCGTTTTGTAGTGGAACAAAGCTTCTTATTTTGGACGCGTCTTTTGGCTTGCCTTGGGAGCGGATACGGGACAGTCACAGTACTATTCGGGACCGAGATTTTCGTGTGAATTATTACCGGGACGAGAATCCGATTTTATCGGGCGCACCACCATACCGAGATCGAACCAGCGTATCGGTTAGGGGGGTTTACAACAATAACATGTCATTTATTCGTGTCCCCAATGTTGATTGTTTTAAACTAAAGATATTACTTCAATTCTTAGTTGTTTCATCCGTTCTACCTGGTCACGTGGTGTTGGTTGCCATCTTCGATCACACCCATCGATGAATATCAACATTTTATTGCCATATTGCTTGATTATTGTCAAGTAGATCTGGCTTTGGTGGTTGGTCTGATGTTACGTCTGTCTGAGTCAACAATTAGCTTTAACCACGATTACAAGTATATCGGTCGGCTTGCTGACTGGACGTTAGCCAGTTCAATGTCAAGTTTAGCGAATAGCTGAACGTCAAAACCTTAAATTCGGGCCATTAACTCTGATGATTTTTCAGCTGTTTGAGCCATATTCTATGAATGTAGGAATTACACTTAAATAGGTTAGTCTTGAGTTTCACTAGTATTTTAAGTGTGTAGTCATTTTTAATGTAGCTTTTCATGGTCAAGTTTCTGCCAAACATGATACATCTCTCACTATCTAATGTTTCAGGCAAGACTGATCTCTTGGTAACTTCGATTCATGTGATGTGTAGTAGTCCGAGTTAAATTACAATCATATTTAGAAGGGTATCTCCAGCAAACCTGTGAATGTGTCAATGTTATCAAAAAGTAGCATGATAAAAAAAGTTAATTTTCTGAATAGACAGAAAAATGTTTAGAGCCACTTGCGAAGTTCATGTTCTATCATCTCTGCAGTTTACTAACTCATTGGCTTGTTATGGTCATGAGAAAGACACGAGTACATTGATGCGTGCACAAAAACAGCAGCGATGATTACACCGGGTTTTCGGAATGTAACCCACGAGTCTCGTCTCGAAATTGTTGAACACTAAATGCCCAGGTCCCGAAAACTCCCTAGAAAATCTATTTCATACAATACTTCTCCGTGGTTTTGTGGAACAAAATATCGCGCCGTTGGATCTAGATGTGCTGTAAAGATGCAAGCAAAAATGGCACAAAATAGTGCTTCAGGAATTTACTTGACAAAACCTTTTCAGTCACAAAGCGGGACAAGTTGCTGAAAGTTGTAGATAACCCAAGTTTTAAGATACACCATAAGGCGGTTTTGAGTTTTTGTATCGAGAGTAGTTACTGAATGACGCAGGCTTTCTTGTTTGATGTATTGTTTCTACACTGATACGATAATTGTGAACATCATGGTTACACAATTTCTTCATTACTATCTTTCAGACATTAACTTGAATTTGGAAAAAAAACTGATCTAGATGACTTCACTCTAAATTTCACACTCGTGTATCATTGTCTGAATCATAGAAAATTACCAAATAGGAGTGAACGGTTTATCCGAGTTTTCCAATAGCTAACTTCGCTTGTTTCATCGTAAGTTGTTTGATAGACTTTGTTAGACTGCAAGTGAGGCAGCAAAAACTGAAAAAAGGCCAGTTTACTTTACTTCCAAGCCTAGTATTCTTTTGCAAGTCTTTTATGAATTAAATCTCATCCTTAGTTTATGCTTACGAGTAACAGTTGTTTTATTTGCAAATCATGGGCTTTCCCTTTCATTTTTGGTGTACGACATGCACCAGGAATTGGAAGGTGTTCGTTGTAAAGCCTGTGTTTGTTGAGCTTTACCGGTTTTTTGATTTACGTACAACCTATCATTCAGCATACTTGAACATGTGGAAGGAACAATACTTTTATAATAGTGTGAGTCACGTTAAACCTCTACGTCTCATGGAAAATCGGAGTTATAGGTTGGACTGTAACAGAACACAGGCATTTTACGAAGAAAGCATAGACAACCGTTATAGAATACACCTTGACATTCTGATCGGAGTTAGATATGTTGTCAAAAATAACACATATGTTGAGAATTGTTGCATTTCTTTCTGACCGGAAATTTCCAAGTTATGAAAAACGTTGCCAAGTCACCCTAAAGTAAAGTGTGGCCAATAAAATAATAGTTAAAAATACACAAAGAGAATGTGCGCAATTTAACAACGTTTAACTGTAGGTGTTGTGACACCGATTAGGACCGTCATAACATCAACTATAGCTTATAGACACCGCACTGTCTCTAGGTGGATAAAATTACAGGGATTTCACTAATATACCCTTTTTATTATGCACGGCCTTTCTCAAAATTATAGCTGGCTTATACTTACGTTATTAAAA